>JAJONR010005580.1:0-39162 GCA_029582245.1 Solanum etuberosum | reverse complement strand
ACAATAGGGAAAGTATATTACACACTATTGATATGTATGATACTTATATCAAAAAATAATTATTATTTTTATATGTTAATAATGACAAATAAAAATGAACAGAAAAGTAATATCCATACTGAAGTACAGAAAATTGGGGAGTAGATGTTGAGTGTTGATTGTTTGAATATTACTTCATTTTAAAAATAAAATTGGAAGTTTGTGCAATGTCTAAAATTTATGAGTGAGAACCAAAATGTTATCCACGTCACAAGCACACGCAACAACCAGGGCACTAACATAGAGCAAATAAATGAAGAAAACTAATGTCAAAACACAACTCGTCCAAGTTTACAAAGTTCGATTTCTTTGTTTCTTATCTATGTTTTGTTTATTTACATAATAATTTCTTTCTTTCTTATAATTATTTATATAATAGTAAACAAATAAAGTCTTTTTAAAAATATTTTAACAAGCTATTTTATAGATTAATTCGAGCTTTATATTTAGTTCAAACTATTTTAATTTTCGAATGAGTTGAATTCAACTAGTATATAAGATAAATTTTAAAAATGAGCAAATTGTTAACTCATATCGAATTAGACAGATTATTCTTTTATATCCAGGTTACCATACCTAGGCCCTAACAACCATAGTGACGTCTACCACCATGACATAATATTGGCTTAGTGGAATAAATTCTAAATCTAAAGTGAAAAAAATACCAAACTCATCTAATATTATTCCACACTTTTTTGGATAATGGTAAGAACAACTCAATAAAGTAAAAAGTGAGTAGTGGAACCTCATTCATATTTGGGGATAAATAACTACCTTTTCTGTTTAAAGTAATTTTCTTTCTTTCAGGGCATCTTTTTCTAATAATAAAGTTCGCATTTGATCAGGATTTTTGGACGTTCCATGATTAAACCGACTAGCGACACTTTCGAGATGCCACCTTGAAATAGAAAGTCTTTTCAATTTCATTTGACTCGGGGCGTCAGGGACCCTCCAACAGAAACCTCTTTTTTTTTGTCGTCGATAAGTTCTCCCTCAGTGCCCTACTATTCATAAGAAATACTGATTGTTGAGAGACTGATTTACGAAAGCCTGGTGAGGCCTCAACCGACAGCCTTGCTTCGTTCTGCGGCGGTTTTCAAGCTAGCACCCGTTTCAGCATATTATCTCGCTCGATTAAAAAAAAAAAAAGACGCAGTTTTTTATTATCCAGTTCTATATCGAAAATGAGCAGTTGATCCCACGAAAGCAACACTGGCTTTGTTGCGGGTTCAACTGGAATTGTAAGAAGTGAGGTAGATTGTCTTTCTCCCCACCCCATATGCCTCATCTACTTATGCCACTGGTGATGAACTCACTATGGCTATTCAACGTCAAACTCAGAGTTTTTCTTACTACATAGGCGGCTAACTCGAGAGTTAATTTGATTAAATTTATTTAATAATTTATAATTAAAATTTAAATATTTATATGAAAATATTATAAATTATAATTATTGTCATATCAATTAAAAAAATATCTCTCATTAGTCCAAATAAATATTATGGATTGATATAATTGAACTAATTATTTAAATTCAATAAAAATATGGATTTAATTAAAGTCCGCTCCATAAAACCCATATGCCATGTCAATTAAATCTGATTGGCCGAAGGGAATCCTGTTTCAATCATAACTCCTCTATTTTAAAACTATAAATAGGGGTCTTCATAATTCAGAAAAGAGGACCAAGAATTCGAAACAAGAAGCTAGAGAAAGCTCGTGGATCAAAGCCACAGATTTCTCTACAAGTTCAAGAATTTTTAACAAGAAGCTAGAGAAAGCTCGTGGATCAAAAACCGCAGATTTTTCTACAAGCTACAAGTTCAAGAATTCAAGTGTTCAAGTTCAAGAATGATCAAGATCAAGACCGTCGGATTCAAGATCAAGCTCGAAGCCCTTGGATTCAACTAGAAGTCAAGATCAAGATAAAGTTCAAGTTCAAGAACGATTAAGATCAAGACCACCAGATTCAAGATCAAGCTCGAAGCCCTTGAAATCAACTAGAAGTCAAGATCAAGATAAAGTTTAAGTTCAAGATCAAGATCAAGATAAAGTTCAAGTTCAAGTTCAAGATCAAGATCAAGATTAAGTTTAAGTTAAAGTCAAATTCAAGATCAAGCTCAAGAGCCCTTGAATTTATATTTGAAAAGGCGAATTCAGAGGAATCATAGAGATTGTAACACTCGCACTTTAAATCAATAAAACGATTGTTGCGATTATTTTCTGTTCTTGATTATTATTATCTCGACGTAAATTTTATTGTCTACAAATCCTGACACGCCCAGTGGGACAATCTCTACCTCTCATCTCAACTTTTCAAGCATCAAAGAATAAGCTCAAAAGTTCTTGAATTCAAGTACAAGTCGAGATCAAACCCATCAAATTCACAAGTCAAGACTCAAGACCATGCTCCACCAAATTCAAGATCAATTCAAAGGTCCTTAAATTTATATATTCGAGAAGAAGAATAAGATGATTTATAGAGATTGTAATTATACTCATATCAAAAACAAAATATTATAATTATTGTGATATTTTTCAATCTTAATTACTCCCTCCGTCCACTATTGTTTGTCAGGTATACTAAAAATAGTTGTCCAAAAATTAATTGTCAATTTAAACAATCAAGAAACAATTAGTCACTTTTTTTCAATTCTGCCCTTAATAATTACATAACTTTGGTTTAAAAAAGTATTGGCCATTTTAAAGTTACAAGACTACTTTAATGTGAAAAAAGTTGTTTTTACAATTTTCAAAAAGTACAAACCATTTTAATAATGATTGATAGTAGGATTATATTAGTCAAATTGCACCTTATATTAAATTTTTCTTAAGAATTGTGCATGATCTTATCCTGACAAACAATAGTGAACGGAGGGAGTATTATTTTTCAACACGAATTTTACTATCCATGTCCCCACGTTTCATTTACCATGAATTCACTTCATCTTTTTCCTCCTACTTCAGTCAGTTAACAAGTCCAAAAGACATCATAACCACCGCTTTAGAATTTAGAAACCCTCTTTCAAGTAAAAGATTAAAGAAAAACAACATCGGAAGGAGATGCGAACGACAATAAGGAGTTACTAAAAGAAGAATTACCTAATTATGCATGTCAGTATCATAGTGCAAGTATTTAAATTGACTTATTTTAAATAGTTTTTAGCTTTTAAGATATTTTAAAATTTTGAAAGTATTTTGATAACACATTTTTAGGCTAAAAAGTTACAAAAAAAAAGTGAAAAGCTAAAAGCTAAAAGTTAGGTGTTTTCAACTTGTGACTTTAATTTTTAACTAATAAATCATTTCAAAAAATCAATCCAAACACCCTCTAAGACTCCACACTTCACTATTCTTGTTCTACTAAAGCTAAATTCCTTAACAAAATAGTTTGGAAAATAAAATGTCACAATTAGGTGTCAGTAATAATCCTTCCACCCTATTCGAAAATGAGTCTCAAAGTAGCTAATAATATTTGACTGAATATCTTTCAATTGATCATTATTATTTTAAATTTAATAAATAACTAGCTAGTAGTATTGAAACCATATATATGAGGCGCACAAGATGCATGTAATACTCATAAGATACGCGTTAAATATGTTAGATTCACGTATGAGACACTAATATTTAAGAGGTAAGATTTCTGAAATATTCATTCATTGTCATACCAATTAATACAATTATTGTAATTTACTAGGAATGTTAAGTCTATATATATATATATATAACTTGGAATCAATAATATAACTCATCGCAAGAATTCTCAAAACTAAGGGTATAACCCTAGATTAAACTTTTACCGACTGAATTTAGAGGTAGGACATGAGGACGAACCCAGTCCATCACAATGATTAGCCTTACATACCTGGAAGAACAAAGTTCTTGACGATACTGGAAGAACACTTGAAATTCCTAGCTTTCTCCTCTTGGATCCTCGCTCTAAGACTTCGAGGCGTTAATGAGAGTAATAGGGTCAATTAATACTATTTAGAACCTTATTTAGGTGTAAAAACATCAGGGTTTAGGCTTAGAAGGGCTAGAAAAAGACTAAAATATCCCTTTTAAAAAGATGTCGAAAACCTCCCACGGGGCCATCTACAGTTTGTTGTTTGATCTAAGAGCTGCAGATCTCATCCGTGGATTTCATATTGAATTTTATGGCTTAGAATTTCATTCTAAGGTTCCAAAATAAGATCCATAGAAGTTTCTACATATCGTAGATCCAATCCGTATAATTCATATTGAATTTTAAGGCTAAAAAATTCATTCTACCGGTCCAAACTACAACCCGTAGTAGGAAGTGGAACCCGAAATTTTACTCTCTGAAATATTTCTATGAGTTTACAGTATGGTTCGTAGTTCAATCTACGACTTGTAGAAGGGATTCATAGTTCTCTAACTCAGAAACCCTGATGTGGTAGTCTCTGGTAAAACAATTATAACTTTTTCATTACAAACTTGAACTGATGCAAAATTGGTGGCGTTAGAAAGAGGACTCATAGACATTCAATTTGATAAGTGATAGGTCACCTAATTCATTATATGCTGAGATATATGATTGTTTGAAGTTGAACGAAGTAGAATCTTATGTCAAAACTCAATCGGTAAGGAAGCTTTCAACTCAACTTTGTTCTAGGAGATTCTTGTGACGTTAATTCATATCCAAATCCATTCCCCACTGAAGAATTGACCTTAACACCTAAGAACAATTTAAGAATCAACAATACGAACTTACACGCAAATGAAGAATTGTTCAGGACTTAAGGTAGAAATTTTTTGGGTGTTACAAAAGATTTGGGTCAGAAAATGTTTTTTTGGGTAGTGACTTGAAAATTTTAGGCTAGGCCAGCCTCAGATCACTGGAGGTCTAGGGTAATTTGGGGATGGATTGGGTGGTAGGTCTAAGCCTAGATGATGTTTTCTTGTAGCTAAGACATTAAGGAATCCATAGGTCCTTCCGAAAGTGAATTTAGGTATGTTGAACTCCCAATATCGAATTTGGCATGAAGGGGTTAGTATAGAATGTCAAGGTTCGAAGTAGTATTGTGAAATGAAGACTTTTGGGGAGAATTTCGAGTTTCTGTCACGTCCAAGCCGTTATAGCGGGGTAAATTAGTTCCCTCTATATAGTAAGGGCCACTATGACGATGTCACTATAGCGGGGTTAATCGAGTTTTTGTACAAAGAAATCTCAAAACCTCCTATTTTATGCAACTTCATTCGTGGGAAAAGAAAGGGCGATTTAGGATAACTTTCCTCAATTTTTCACCAATTTCTTCGATAAATGTAAGACAATTACTCCCCTAACTTATATATTGATTCTTAAGTCTTAGAATCTAGGTTATTACTCTCGGGGCCTTTTGACTTGAAATAATGATGGGTAAAGCCCCAATTTTGGTAGAATGTTCATGGAATTGGCCTAGGGTGTAACACCCCGGAAATTTCTAATCTAAGGCCAGAACCATTCTTCATTTGCGTATACAGTCGTATCGAGTGATTCTTAAATTTTTCTTAGGTGTTAAGGTCAATTCTTTAGTGTGGGAATGGATTTGGATATGAATTAAGGTCACAAGAATCCCCTAGCACAAAATTAAGTTGAAAACTCCCTTACCGATTAAGTCTTGATATAAGATTCTATTTAGGTTAACTTCAAACAATGATATTTCTCGGTACATAATGAATTATGTGGTCCATAACCTATCAAATTAAAGGTCTATGAATCCTCTTTCTAACACCACCAAGTTTGCCTCATTTCTAGTTCGGAGTAAAAAAATATGGTTGTTTTACCATAGACTACCACAATAGAGTTTTCTGAGTCAGTGGCTTACGAATCCCTTCTACAGATCGTAGATTGAACTACGACCCGTACTGTCAACTCGTGGAAAAACTTTTGAGAGTCAATAATTTCAGGATCCAATTCCTACGGACCCATCTACGGGTGGTAGGAAGAAGTTGTCAGTGTCGCATCGAACCATTAAGGTTCTTAAATTAGTCTATTGGATAAAATATCAGTTCATACAGATTTAACATGTAGTCATAATGTTTATTTTAAACAAAAAGTTGCACAGTAAAAGATCTTAGTTTGCACCATTTAAGAATATCTCTAGATGTTATATGAAGACCATCAATCAGTTAAATCATTCTAATTCATTGAGTTAATATGTTATAAAAATATCAGAAAGAAAAGGAAACATTGTTTTTGCAAACATGAATTGAGGCCTGCTAGCTGATAGAAACCGCTCAAGTCAGTGAGCACTAACTCACTTATCTATTTAATATTCCCTCCGTTTCATTTTATGTGACATTTTTCAAATTTCGAGATTCAAACAAGTCTATCTTTGACCGTAATTTTTTCATAGATCTTTTAAACAGTTTGAATTATCAATTATTATGACTTATAATTCTTTTTGCGTAGTTTACAAATATATGAATTTCATTTCAAAAAAATTGAAGATTCCATGCGTAAATTCCTGATATATTTAACTCTCGAAAAACGAAAAGTGCCACATAAATTGAGACAGAAGAAGTATCTCTTTATCTACTTTAATTTATTTAAAACGTGACCCGCTATGTCGGGCTGTAAGATAAGATCTATTTTTACTCTTCAACTACTAAAGGAAGATTTTCTTTGGCACCTCCAACAAATTATAGGGTACATAATTTTACATGTGCATATCTTATTTATAAGATTTCAAATCTCACACTTTAAAGAGGCTTACTGTCAAGGCTACTCAACCAACTACCTTTTACATGTACATATCTTATTTATAAGATTTTACATGGTGCTTTTCCCTTCTGCTAACAAGAAATCCTTAGAAGCTATTATTAGGCAACTTTAAGCTTATAAAAAATGTTCTGTTCAGCTGATTAACATTGATAAAAGTTATTTTTTGATTGGTAAAAATGCCACTACAAATCAGATTTTGAGAATAAAAAATATTACAGGTACAGACAAGAAAAAATTCCTGTAACTTATTTTGGATGCCCCCTATACATTGGTAGACAACTTACTACCTATTATGGGGAAATGGTTGATAAAATCATTAAAAGAATTACGGGTTAGCATGGAAAACTTTTATCGCATGGGGAAAGATTTGTTCTTATTAAGCATGTGTTACAATCTCTTCATATTCACTTCTTGTCTGCTGTAGAACCCCCAAAAGAAATATTTGACGAAGTGGAAAGACATATGGCTAAGATTATTTTGGGGTTCTTTAGAGGGTAAACAAAAATATCACTGGAGTGCTTGGGACAAGATGACTTATCGTTCTGATGAAGGAGGCTTGGGACTTAAGAGACTTCAGGATGTCAGTGAAAGCTTGAATATGAAAAGATGATGGAAGTTCAGAACCACATACTCTTTATGGTCCAAATTTCTTAATGCCAAATACTGTAGGTTCATATCTCCAATTGCTAAGCCGATTATGCCTACTCAATCTCTCATCTGGAAGAAAATGCTTAGAAGTAGAGATAAGATGGAAGAAAGGATCTTGTGGAAGATTAATGGTGGAAATACCAATCTCTGGTGGGATAATTGGACTAGCATGAGAGCGGTGGCTCATATTATTGTCACACCCCTTTTCGCGCACGGCGGATAAGGTTTTTCCAATTTAAGTGACGGTATTAATTAAGAACTATTTTTATTTTTTCAGAGTCAGCACTTGGAATTGAGTTATGATGTTCTAAGTCGCCTTTTTTTTTTTAATCCCTAATCAAAAGGAAATGACTCTTTATTTGGTCTGCGAACTAGAAATTCGGGTAAGGAATTCTATTGACCGAGGGGAAGGTAGTAGGCATCACTCGAGTCCCGTGGTTCTAGCACGGTCGCTTTTATTAACTTAGACTTATTTTAAGTATCTTTTGGATATATTTTATAGGCTAGGATTTGCTCGCAATTTTTATTTGTTGAACTTTTATTTGGTCTCGACCTAGATACGTAACCGCATTCTTGGTCTTAATATTTAGAGACATAACTATCTTCTTTGCATCACACTTAATAATCTTATTTTTTATAAGTCTCTGTTTTAAATTAATAAAAGTTGATTATATTATTAGACAAGGTGTGTCACCACATCCATGAGTTTATTTTTAATTGTCTCAAAAAAGATGCGCAACTGCATTCTTAATTGAAACGAATATTCTCAATATACCTAAAAGTTCATCTAAAGTTAAGAGAAAATTTTTGTTCCTAAAAAAAATAAAAAATCAAATAACATAAAACTAATCTAAACTTTTAGGGTGCATGATAAAGTTTTAGATCAATATTACATCTTTTTATTTTTATTTACTCTTAAAGTTAACGTCAAAATTAAGCATTACACGGGTAGCAATTTTTTACTAATCTAACAAAACAATGACGAATTACTAAAACAAATCTCTTTTTTTTGTTTGATAAAATAAAAGCGACAATAATTTTTGAGCCTAATAATCTCTATTTTTATCCTTATTGGCATCTAAGTTAAAACAAGAACACAACCACAACCCGTTCATTTTTAAGAAATAACAACTAACAAATAAAAATAAATAAATCAAGATAACCACCAATTAAAACTATCTCAATTCATTAAATAGAGATATGCTTAACACTTAACTCAATATTCAATCAAATTATGAATAAAAAAAAAAAGAAAAATTTGTCATAAAATTACATCAAATTCCATAAATAAATAAAGAGTTAAGGAAAAGTTGAATACCGCAAAATCTTAACCGAAGCTTGATTAGAACACCCACCAATTTTTCGTAGGTTGTTTGTAATGGTATATGTATTTGTGTTGATATGAAAATAATGGGTAAGGAAGAAAAGATGTGAATGTGTTGGTGAATTTTTAAAAAGAAAATGAAATAAAATAGGAAGGTTTTTTCTTCTGCGCTAGTGTTTTTTTTTTTTCTTGGGTTCTGAAATTTTTTTTTTGATTTTTTTTCTGCCCGTATGTACGCTGATATTGTAGTATATGTAGTAGTAGTATGTGTGTGAGGGTGTGTATTATAGTGGGGGTTGTGGGTAGATGTGGGGTTGTGGGTGAGGTTGTGGGTAGTTAAGTTATTATTATTATTATTATTATTATTATTTTTTTTTAATAATTAATATAATATAATATAATATAATATTTTTAAACTAACAAAAATTGAGTAGCTAATAATAAATTATAAATAAGAAATACTAGCTTATTTATTAAACTAAAACAAAAATAAAACATATTTTTTTTTTTGTTATTTTCAAATCTTTTAAAATAAACTTACTAAAATAAGATAAAAGAAAAATATCTAATTTATATATAAAAACAATATTTATGTACTAAAAATGGTGTAAGACTTTAAATTCGGTAAAAAATTACGTGTCTACAATTATTCACCTCCAAGACCCACCTATGAATTCTAAAGTTGTCGGTATTATAAACAATGGGGTATGAAATATCGAACATATGCATTTTCTGGAATTCTTAGCTGAGCACATACTTTCATTGAAAATAGGGGAGAAAGACACAAGTGACATTGCTAGTTAAACTCCTAACAACAAATAAACTTTCTCAACTTCTACTGCATAGAACTTAGCTAGGCAGAGAAAAGAAAAGTCCCCTTTAGGTGTGAGAATCTGGAATAAGTTTATACCATTTGAGATGTCTTTTCTTTTATGAAAGCTCCTGAAAAATAAGTTGCCTTTTGACGACATCCTTCCCAAATTAAAGCAGAATTTAGAATCCAGATGCTTTTGTTGTAGAATCCCTCAAAGTGAAACTATTCACCATACTTTCATGGGCGAGGAAATTACTAGCATTATGTGGAAGCACCCTTGGTATCATTTGGGAAGATATTCCTATCCGAGTATTTCTATAAAATTGGTGGAGCATCAAACCTTATAATTCCATCCACCAAATATATTGTAGTTTGTCGCGAAATTCGGAAATCTAGATGTGCAGAAAGGTATGGCAACACCAAATGCTCAATTAAAAGGATTAAGTACCAAATCTTATCACATATGAAATGGATTTTGAACAAGGTTATGCTCGATAAGATTTGGGGGTCGGATTGGTTTCACATTTGCAATCAAATGATGCTTCTAGTACCAAGAATTGACTACACGCTGCTTTAAGTTAAATACGGATGACAACAAGATGCAAAATAGTCTAGCAAGTGCAGGAGGTATTTGTAGAGATTCTCATAGAAATATTGTCATGGCTTTCTCATCTTCCTTGGTGTTGGAATTATGACCTCGTAAAGAAACACGTACTAACTACCTGTTCTCTAACGTTTGATAGTTGCAGTAAAGAATTTCGCAATCTAAATAACAATCAGTTCACAACTTCATTTTATTTATCAAAACTTCAAACAACACAACGATTACACACCTATGTAATCTAAGGAATTATAAACTCTAATCCCTTACTACCCAAGACTCAAACCCAGGTTCAAGTCTTCTAAAGTCTACAAGTTGCATCAACTTGTTAGACCAATCCTACACTCAAAAACTCAATTGTAGTCAATACTAATTAACTACAATTTGAAACAAACCTCGCAGCACTCCCCAGTAAATACAAAACTCTCTCAATACTCGACAGCGTTTTGATTATCTCTCTATGTAAGTGCGCAATTTTCTCCGAAGAAAATATTGCCCTATTTATAGACTTGAACTCTTCAAAACCTTTTTCAACTTGAACTCGATTTATATGTCTTGAACTCTTCAAAAACTTTTTCAACTTGAACTCGATTTATATGTCTGATCATGCTTCCTACTCCGTTCCGGATTTGAAAGTTATTCACGCCATTATACTTCCTACTTCGTTTACACTTCCTACTTCGCTTAGGATTTAGAAATAATTTTACATCTTGACGTACTCGACACGACTTGTTCCTTGCATTTAGTTTGTCAACCTTCAAAATCCATATTAAACTAACACTTGGGTAATGACAGTAGCAATACAGCTGAAGCCAAAGTTGCTCTTTATGGGCTGAAATGGTGTGTTCAAAATGGTATTAATAACTTTATCTTGGAAGGAGATTCTATGTTAATTATCAACATGATAAAAGGCAAATTTCTTCCACCTTGACACCTGAAAGATACTATCACGGAAGCTCAAAAGTTGGCGCAAAAGATCAATTGTCAATTCTAACATTGTTATCGAGAGGCTAATCAAGTTGTAGATGCATTGGCCAAATGGAGCATCCGCCATCAAGACCACAATATCTTTACCCTGGAGGACTTACCACAAACTGCGAGAGGGCCTTTATAAAATGGATCAAGCACAAATACCCTCGCTAAGATTCAAACAGAAGAAGTTTACTTTTTGGTAACTAAAATCCTTGTAAATAACTAGCTGCTAGATGTTATTTGTTGGATCTTAAGTTTAGGTTAGTTCTATTTTGCAGCTATGATTTTGGAGGCAAAGATAAGACTATCCACCTCCTTGTATATGTTTGGTGCTGAATTTTGGGATTAATATAACACCCAGGCTCTACTGGGGAAATGAATTTTAAAAAAAAAGACTTACTAGTGGATTTCCTTTGGATGATATGACAGTGTACAATATTATTTAATCGGACAATATATAAAATTTAAACTCCCATGAAATTACAGTTAAAAAAGGAGACTAATTAATACCAATCTTGAGGTTCTGTGAGAAGTCTGGCTAGTCTAGATATGGAATAATTATAATATGTTTCTTAGTATTTGTTCTTTTATCTCTGTGCAGGGAAATTAGGAATATATCTATGACAAATATGATCTCCTTAGTAAATATTTATTTAATAAATGTTTGATTTACTGTGTCAATAATATATTAATTTCAAAGGATAACAATCCCAATAAGATATATATACCAAGAAATGGAAAGACTTAGAGAAAATGAAAGGGAAAATTAGAAAAGTACTTTCATAACTAAACTCCCAAAGAGATGATGGCATGAGTGAAGGTTATATAAACATACAACATCACCACTTAAATGCTCATCTCCTACAATCTGGGAGGCTATATAGTAGATTTACAACATCACTTAGTTGTACAATATTAGCACATACCCAAACATGCTAAGTATGTTCACTAGTTAACTACAAGCTAGATAAAAGCAAGCAAGCTAGCTAATGGATAATTAAAAAGCCACAGCAGCAGTTGATGATTTTCTCTTAGATGAGAAATATTCAACACCTTGATACATCTGGACAGCTTCATAACTATTAATATTACAAACTTTTGCTTCAGTTGGATGCAACTTAACAACATGAGATTGTTGGGGATAGTATTTATAAGGAGATTGATTATTTGGCCTTTGTGGAGGTGAGGGTCTTTCCTTTCTTTTGCCCCAAAATTCATCAATAAGATCAAACCCTTCTTGCCCTATCTTTGCTAGAAGCTGGTCTTTCTTATGTGCCATTTCTTTTTGTGTGTGTGTGTGTAAGTGGAGAAAGTTGGTGTGATATCTAGCTTAGTAGAGAGAAAGAGAAGAAGATTGTGTTTGTTTAAATAATTACATGGCTATAGACCCTTTATATAGGAACAAGAGTTCCACAATCATGAAAAGGAAGGAAAAGGGTGGTAAAAAAGTATTGTGTCTAAGGGTGTATTTGGTACCAATATTCACCCCAACAACCCCGGATTTCATTATATTTGTCTAGATTATATATAAATATTTTTATCTTATTATGCTTGTATTAGGATAAATTGTGTGCAGGTGGCGGATTCTTTTATGTGGTGGTAATTAAGTAAATACATTTGGAAACGTATAAAGTGGTCATTAGATTTATATTCCTTTTTGATATATATGACTTTTCATCTTCAAGCAAAAGCTCCCAAATGTGCTTGCGTCAAGGAAGCCAAACTTGGGAAGGATTTAAAATCAATGTGTTTTTCAATAAAATAAAAGAGATATTTATTGACAATTATATTATAAATTGACAATCATTGTGACTTATACTATTTTTATGTAGGTTCTATATGTATAAATTTATTTCAAAAAATTTAAAGATTTCATACTCTAATTTACGGTTAAAATTAATTTTTTTACTTTCGAAACGCGAAAAGTGTCACAAATTTTTTGTCCGTCTTTTAAAATCATGTATGAAAAATATATGTTAGTTCGCCTTTATATATGTTAAGGCAATTTATACTAAGAAAATGACACATGTCATGCATTTTCGAAATGGTATATAAATGAGAATTCGTAGGTAAGTCTATCCTAATAAAATTAAATGGACTTTTTTTTTTAATCTAAGAGATCGGTATTTCTTGTTCCTTTTAAATTTCATCTCTTCTCCTCTTTCTAATTTTTTAATCTAAGATGAGCAAAGTATCTATGCTACCTATAGATTTATCATTGTACTAACTACTAAATTACTTACTTACTATTACAATTTAAAAATACCAAAAGCCGTATATATAAAGTGCTAAAGTTCACTAGCCAAATCTTGGTAAGGGTCCATAGGCCTATGATTGTAGCAACTATATATGTTGTTTCTTATAAACTTAGATGAAACAAGAAAACAGAAGATAAAAGGGAATATGTATCTTTTCATTAACTATATTTCGTCTATATCTTATCCACAATTCAATTTTTATTGTTTTCTCTTGGTTGGGTGGGGATAGTGCTAATGGTAATATTCTAATATATCAATTATACGATAGAAAAGATGAGGTTTCCGTGCCCTGCTAAATGAAAAAAAGGTTTATGGATATACCATCTCTACACTTTTTATCCAGAATATATTATTGAGATTCGAAAGAACAAGATTCACTAAAAAAACGCGGGTTTTAGCAACGCAAGAAGTCGTGGCTATATGGTACACACATTGTGGGAAAAAAAATACTTTGCCACGGTTCTATTCATTATTCAGTCGAAACTTCAGCTTGCTGCTTTCCATATCAACAAGTGTCATGCATGTTGCCAAAAATGGTCTTTCTTAAATTATGGGAACCTCGAAATCCACCTCACAATCAAGAATAACAAAATCAGTTGAAAAGATGAAATTTTTCACTCTTACCAATACATCGCACCGAATAACCACACATCTTTTTGACTAAGTGGTCAACCATTGATAGTCATATAATCTTCGGTTTGTGGACTCCCAAATCCGACTTTCTATAAGTAGCAAGTGTCATCATATTGATGCAAGCACCCAAGTGACACAATGCCTTAGCAAAGTTGAATGATCCGATGATGCATGGAATAGTGAATGCATTAGGGTCTTCTTTCTTCTGAACTAACGACTTCATAGCAATAGCAATACTACAAATTATCTATCAGATCAAAATTGGAAGTATCTCTTCTTCATAGCCAAGTCTTCATGAACTTGGCATAACTCGACATCTTTTCAAGGGCCTCAACTAGTGGAATGTTCACTGATAGTTGTTTCAACATAGAGCTGAACTTAAGAAACTTCCCGTCCTCCACTTTCTTCATAAATATTTGTGGGAATGTGAGTGGAGGTCTAGACATTAGAGTTCAAGTCCTCATAGCCTCTATTCATTATAACATATCCTCAAGCGTTTGAATTATGCACTCAGCCTGGCCATCCTTCTGAGGGTGAAAAACTATACTAAGATTAACCTGCATTCCCAGTCCTTTCTGGAAAGCCTTTCAAAAGTTAGCGGTATATTGTGCACCTCTATTAGAGAGATAATAGATACTGGGACACCATGCAACCTAACAATCTTTCTGATATAAAGCCATGCATAGTCTTCATCTGTGAAAGTAGTCTTGACCAGCAAGAAGTGGACTGATTTTTTTAGCCTATCAACAATTTTCCAAATAGAGTCAAACTTGTGCCGCGATCAAGGTAATCTAGTAATAAAACCCATATTGATTGCCTCCCACTTCCACAAAGGAATGACTATCTCCTGGACCAGCCCAACAGGCTTCTGGTGCTCAACTTTCACTTGTTGGCAGTTAGGACAGTGTGCCACAAACTCAACAATGTCCTTCTTTATCCCGGGTCACCAATAGATCTCTTTAATATCTTAGTACATCTTCATCAAACCTAGGTGAATAGAATAACGGGAATGATGTTCCTCTACCATAATCTGTTGTCGAAGGCCTACAACATTAGGAACACATAATCAACCTCTATATCTGAGGACTCCATCTCCTGCTATATCAAAGGCTAAGGACTCCTTATCATGAGCCTTGCCTCTGAGCTTCTCTATGTAGGGATCCTCGCGCTATCATGCCTTCATTTCAAGGATTAAGAATGATACGACTGTGCTCTAAACTCTAACCTTACTAACACTTGCCTCTAATAATCTGACTCCCAAGCTGGCTAAGTGATGAAGTTCTCGAGCCAATTCATGCCTCTAAACATCAAAATAGGATAAACCACCCATTAACTGAGGGCATCGGCTACCACATTTGCCTCCCTGGATGATATAAAATATCTACGTCGTAGTCTTTCAGTAATTCAAGCCATCGACACTGTCGCAGATTCAATTCCTTCTGTCTAAAGATATATTGATGGCTCATATGATCTGTGAAGATGTCAACATGAAATCCATATATGTAGTGTCTCCAGATCTTCATTGCATGCACAACTGCAGCCAACTCTAAATCATGGGTTGGGTAGTTCTTCTCATACTTCCTCGGCTGCCTTGAAGCATATGTGATCACCTTACCATGTTGCATCAGAACACATCCTAACCCAATACCTGAAGCGTCATAGTACATTGCATAGCCCTCTTAACTCTCTTACAAGGCTAGGACTGGTGCAGATGTCAAGTTGTCCTTAAGCTCCTGGAAACTATGCTCACAAGACTCAGTCCACCAAAACTTAACTTCTTCCTGAGTCAACTTTGTCAGTGGTGCTGAAAGTGAAGAAACCCCCTCTATAAACCTTATGTAGTACCAGCTAACCTTAGGAAACTATGAACCTCTGTCGAAGTTGTAGGTCTAGGACAAGTCTTCACGACCTCAATCTTCTATGTATCAACCATAATGCCTGTATCTGATACAATATGGCCTAATAAAGCCACATAGCTCAAGCAGAACTCACACTTAGAGAAATTTGCGTAAGGTTCCTGAACTCGAAGAACCTTAAGGACTGCTCGCAAATGATCTGCATGCTCAGCCTTTGAACTTGAGCACACCAAAATATCATCAATAAATACAATCATAAATAGGTCCAGATACGACCTGAATATGATATTAATCAAATCCATAAACACCGTTGGGGCATTCATCAATCCAAAAGACATCACCAAGAACTCAAAATGTCCATATTGGGTTCTAAAAGTTGTCTTCCGAATATCTTTCTCCCGAACACATACCTGATGTTACGTTGATCTCAAATTAGTGTTTGAAAAATACTTAGCATCTTGTAGCCGATCAAACAAGTTATCGATCCTTGGAAGGAGATATTTATTCATTACAGTCTCCTTGTTCAGTTGTCTATAATCGATACACATCCTTAGGAAGCCATTTTTCTTTCTCACAAATAATACCATGGTGAAGCACTAGGCGTGATAAAGCCTTTATCCAGCAAATCTTTCAGTTGATCCTTCAACTTCTTTAGCTTAGTAAGATCCATTTTATTAGGAGGGATATATATGGGTCGTGTACCTGGTAGCATATCGATAGCAAAATCAATTTCTTGCTCTAGCGAAATACCAGGAAGCTCATTTGGAAATACATCCGGAAACTCATTAACCACCGAAATAGACTAGAGAATTGGTGGTTCTACATCCATATCCCGAACTCAAGCAAGATGATAAATAAAACCCTTAGTAATCATCCTCATTACCTTAAGATAGGAAATAAATCTACCTTTCGCCGCTGCCATATTGCCTTTCAATTCTCGCACTGCCTCTCCTGGAAAATGAAATCTAACATTCTTTGTCCAGCACTCAACATTAGCATAACGAGATGCAAGCCAATCCATACCCATAATGACATTGAAATCGACCATCACTAAGGTCTACAAAGGTCTTACGGTTAATTATTTCTAATATGCAACCTCTATAGACTCTCTTGGCAATAGTAGACTCACCAAATAGTGGAGACACAATAAAGGGTCGAGGTAATGATTCTTCTCATAACTTCCCCATAACAAATGGAGTAACATAGTATAGGGTAAAGCCTGGATCTATCAAATCATAAACACAATGAGAACAAACAATCAATGTACCTGTCACAACATCAGATGATGACTCTGAGTCTTATCAGTTAGCTAGTGCATATGCACGGTTCTGGCCACTACCAAAACTAGATGCTCCACCTCTAACTGCTAAAGTCTGTGGTCCACGCCCTGTAGAATGTGCTGATGAGGAAGAACCTACAACTAACCCATTTGGTTGACCCATACCACCCTGACCTATGGTCGGGCAGTTCTTCCACACATGCCCCTTCTGACCATAGGAATAACAACATATGGAACCCTACCTAAATCTCCCGAAATACATCCTACCGCATGTAGCACAATGTGTCGGGGATGACCTAGCTTGGCCTGAACTCCTTTGTAGCTGAGAGCCTGATGCTCGTGAACCCTCACCTTAACCTGACTGTCCGTGAAGATCAAGTCTATTACCTTGGAACTGCTGTAGTGGAGGTCTGGGTGGCCTACTATGATATCGAGGTCTAGGACCACACTGAAAGTCCTCATATGAACTAGCGTTCCTAGCTCTCTTTTGCTGCTCTCTCTCAACTCTCTCCCTCATATACTGTTGATGTCAGCGCTCTTCTATGCTTTGTGCAAAGACATGAATTTGATAGATATCCATATTATCATTTAGTGTTGCGGTATTTCTAGCATCGATATAGTCTGAACCAAGCCCTCCTACAAATCTTCGAACGCTGTCATGCATCGTATCAACAAATGTTGGGGCATACCTAGCCAATAAATATCAACCCATACTCTTTGACATTCATACTACCCTGTCGAAGGTTTAGGAACTGATTTACTCGGGCATCCTGAATCTCTCAAGATGGATAATGATCTATGAAAACTTCGGTAAAGCTATCCCAAGAGGATGGAGGTGCATCTTCCCATGGATCTCTCCCAACTCTCGTAAATACTGCAACATCACGCAATCAAAAGGTTGCTAACTCAACTGACTTGGTCGTTGAGGCATTCATAACCCTGAAGATCCTGTAAAGCTGACCGACAAAATGTTGAGGGTCCCTCCTACGATCTGTCCCTATAAACTCTGAAAGACTCAAGGCTAGAAACTCATGAACTCTCAAACTTCCAAGCCCTTCAGAAGGTTTGACAACTCCTGGCGCAACTCACAGGTGCTGTGCAACTACTAACTATGATAACATACATACTACACTCTTGAAGTCGTGATCATATGGAACAGAAGGAGCTGGAGGTGGTACTTCTGATTGTGTCGAGGGTCCTGTAGACCTCAAAGGCTCATGAGTTGGTGGAGAAACTATAGGGGGTGAGAAGATGTCTCATAGTGGGTCTCACAATGAGCTGTCTCCGGTGGTACCTTGTTGGTACCCTTCCCTATAATTGTATCTAACCCCTAGCTAACTGAGGTCTATCTGGGGTCAGCCATCTCTCTCTGTTTACAAAAATCAAATATAAGCCCGAAAATTAATTCCTTAAGACCCAACTCTATAGCACGAGGTGAGAAAAAGAAAGATGACCAATCTAACATACCATGTAGCTTCCAGCTTATAAAATGTGGTGCACAACACATTTATAAAAAAAACTCTACTAGAAAAGGCTTGAGAACTCCCTAGGATGCGACGTTGCTCTGATACCAAGTTTGCTACGCCCCAAACTCAAGGGGTGCAACTGACACCTAATGCCAAAACGTAGGCCCTGAGCCGACCCTGCTGAACAATTTGCTAATAGCGCATAGTAGCCACACATAGTTAAGAAAACAAATGAGTGTATCTCGGCTTCAAAATAAATCCTTGGCCGGTAAGACCCCAACCAACAGCTATATAAAGGAAATAATTACTCCTAATAGTTCATATAAAGAAGTAGCAAGCTAGCAAATAAGTCCTATTTGGATGGCTGACGCCACCATGATATCTAGAAAAATGTAACCATTATATATTTAGACAATACAACAAACGACCATCAAACTTTATTCAACCAACAAACAAGGCAAATATGACCGATAACGTTTCTATACAACCCAACACACTAGTCTGCAAACCTCTAAGTGGTCATTTGGTAGGAAGTATTAGGAGAAATAGTCCATGTATTATGTATGATATTATTTAGTACTATGTTTGATAGATTTTTGGGCCTAACTATAACTAATTCATGGATTAGTTATACACCCTACATGGTATTATATGATGTATTACTAATACCGTCCATTTGGTGGTATTAGTAATACATTGGATTTAATACCATGCGATTATCTATGTAAAGACAAAAATATCCCTAAAATCATTATAATCATTTTATTTATTTTCTTGATTTTATATTTTATATTTGTACTAGTAAATTTATTTAAATAAATTAGCTTACAAATTTTAATATTTAGATAGATAGAGTTGTTTGTGAATAAATAAATGCAATACATATCAATACAATATTTAAATGTGAGTTGTTTAACATTTACTAATTGAAAAGGCGAATATATCACCACATGCCGTTTGTGATCTTAATTGAATATATTATTTGTTGATTTATATGTGGTTTCTAAATATTTTGTATTTTGAACAATTTATAAATTGCATACATATTAAAACTACAACTTACAATTTTTATGTATAAATGTAGATGATTTATTTGATTTTACTATTGTTTACGATCTTTTCGATTTTAAAGTAGATGGTCTATCTATTCTAAATTGAAATTTAACGTTTTTTAAGTGATTAATTTATTAAGATGATAATTATTTACCCTCAAATAATTCAAGTGAGAAAATAGCAAACATGACAACAAAATTGTTCTTCTCCTAGCTAGTTAGAAGGCCATAGAAAAATAATATTATCCGGTAATTATCTACCTTGTCCCGATTACATAAAATAGAAAATCTCATAATAATTAAAGGGTATAATTTGAAAGAAGCTTTTTGTAGAATTTTAATCCAAACACAATATGAGTTGGGAAGCAATGAACCAAACACTTGATAAAAAATATACCTTGCATTACTAATCCCTGCGTTTCTAATCCATGTGTTATTTATTTTTCAACCAAACGACCCCTAAGAATAGTGAAGCTTGGTCAGGACAGAGCCCCAACCTACCCAAAAACTATATATAACAACAGCCAACAAACCTCTTAACTCTAGCAGCTCCAGAAGAAAGAGGCTAGTCAACCTACTGGAACTCAAATCAGTTGTTGGGGAGGTCTATTGGGTCATCTGTCGGGATCTACATGAATGAATGCAGTGCCCCCACACAAGGGGCATCAGTATGGAATAATGTACCGAGTATGAAAGACAACAAACTAAATAAGCATGTATCATAATATACCAAAGGTAATGAGGTAAGGAAATAAAGAATAAGAGAAGCATACTGACCTGCTACTAAATCTAAACATACAAAAATACTCAAAGAACAACCCAACCAAGCCCCATTAAGCTCAGCAGGTACAAACAACAAACAAGATAACCTACCTAGGGCCCCATAATCCCAAAAGGTTCCAAGTCAATCTATATACCCTTATTGTAAGCCCTTTGTTCATGTAGGAAGTCACATATCTCTCTTAGGCAACAATATAGCCTCGTAGGCAGCGCATAACCCTCTTAGGCAACAACATAGACCGATAGGTAGTTCATATCCCTCTTAGGTTCCAAATCAATCTATATACCCTTATTGGTAGCCCTTTGTCCGCGTAGGAAGTCACATATCTCTCTTAGGAAACAATATAGCCTCGTAGGCAGCGCATAACCTTCTTAGGCAACAACATAGACCCATAGGTAGTTCATATCCCTCTTAGGCATAAATATATCCCCGTAGATAGCACGTGGCATCAATATAGCCCTATAGGCAACAAATAGCCCTCTTTGGCAGCAATATAGCCCCGTAGGCAAGGCATAGCCATCTTTGGAAACAACATGACCCTCTTAGGCAACACCATACACCTCTTAGGCAACAACATAGCCTTCGTTGGCAGTTCATAACTCTGAAGATAACCACAATAGCCCTAAGGGCAATAACAAACAATTCAATAGGCTAAAGGTGAGCAATTTAGCTATATATAATCTATACGAATAGTCTCTAAGTCGTGCCTACATAAGGTCATTATTAACAGTTTACGAGTCCTAACAAGGAAGAATTTAAAGTACTGAATCATCCAAGCAATAACAATTATGTCTACACGTTCAGCCATGATAACAACCCTATTATATCGCTCCTAGGCTTTAAGTAAACATTTCAAACAAAGGGAATAGACTTAACATACATTTTTCGATGAATTCCAGTGGCCTATCAACTCCTAATCGATACTACAATAAGGCAGCACCACAATCAACACATAAGAATGTAAATTACTATGATAATTCAACAAAAGATATATATTTCCATTGCAACTCACTATTTGCGGCTTACCAAGGCTAGAATCAATGAAAGTAGGGTCTTACCTTTAACTTAAAGCTCGAATTAAATCTCAAAATCTCTGAAAAAAGTAAAACCCCTATGCTACAACTACCACGGAGGTATGCCGCACAATCCACAATGAAAACTATACCAAAATGATGAGCTCGCAATGTAGAGTAACTTTCCTGAAACTTGCGAGAAGAAATCACTAAGACCTATAGAGTATTTTATGGATTTGGGGAGATTTTCTCTATATTTTAGGCTTCTAAAATGTGAAAATGAAAAAAAAATGAAGCTGGTTGATAAATTAAAGTTTCCAGCGACTTTGGCAAGTTCCCACCGACCTTGGCCCACCTAACGTGCCTTCTTGCTTAATCTCACAAAAATGCAAATATTACTCTATTCTGAAATTGTATTAACAAACAATTTGATGTGTTTAACATTAGACTCATAGACTTTCAATTTGATAGTTTATGAGCTCCATAAATCTTTATATATTGGGAGAAAATCACCGAGACATATTACCCAAATTTCAGAGAAAATTTTAAAAGAAACTTACGATAACTTTCACCAACTTCTATTTCACAACTCTCTTAACTTTAAAACATGAGATATATCCCTTGAACACTTAAAATTTGACATACCAAATCATTATTAATTCATTAATCACTCCTGCCATGGAAGTGCGGGTATTATAATAATGTAATAACCCGGTCTTTCATTTTTGGAAATTTTCATAAAATTATCATTTTGCCCCTCCTTATTTCGACTCCGAGTCATTTCTGATTGAGTTTTGAAAGTTGGTTTTAAACATTGAGTAAAACGTTGAGAATTTGGTAAGTTTTGATTTTTGGAAGGCTAAAGTTGCTTAAAGTAGTTTTTTTGTGTCTTTTAATGTTTCGAGTGCCGGAATGGAATTCTATTGATTCCATCATATTCGAAATGTGGAAATTGGTCTATGAGAGTTTTTGATTTCAAATTTGGAGTCATTTTGAGGATGTGAGGTTCTAAGTTGGAAATTTGTGAAAATTTAGTCTTTCGGTTGACTTTGGTCAACATTTGAGGTTTGGATGCTTGGATCGAAATTCCAAAAGTTCTGTTGGATCCGCGGATGAAGGCCTTAGTGAGGTCTTTGTTGAATTTTCAGAGGTCCCTAGCTTGTTTTGGCCCTTTTAAGCGTTATGCTAGTTTCTTATGAATTTCACAGATGTCGGGTCAAGGTGACCACCTATTCGTGTTTCAACGATTCCATCGAGTTTGGAACATCGAGTTTAGTTTATTTGCATATATGGTTTATATGTATCGTATTTCAAACGAATCCCGAGGATCTTTTTGATGATTTTTGTGTTGGCTGATTTTATTGAGGTTTGATATCTGCTACCACTCACGATCGCGATAGGGTGTTCACTTTCGCGAACCTCACAATTGCGAGAACCTGTTCGTGAAAGAGAGGGAGGTGGAAGTCCAGACCTTTGCGATCGCAAAGGGCCTGTTGGCGATCACGACCTTTGCGAAAGTGAAGGCCGAGTTTTTTCCAGCGACATCTTAGAGTGTTTTTATATGAAATTTTGGAGTTTAACCCGCATTTTCCATTTTTGAGTTTTCAAAAACCCTTGGAGGCGATTTTGAAGAGATTTCTTGTGCTAAATCATTTGGGTAAGCTTTTGTGACCCTAAAATTTCATTTCCCTTTGATCATTTATAGATTTTAACTACAAAACTTGAGATTTTAATTGGCAAATGGAAAGGTTTTTCAAGAACTTGAGTGCTAAACTAAAATGTCGATTGTGAACTGATTTTAATTTCTTTTTTGAGATGAATTCCACCAATGAGTTCCAAATGCATATAGGGCAACATTTTCAAGTAAATATTTCGAATGCAAACTTCATTTTGGGATTTGGGTTTTTGTGGATTGCCTTGTTGTGGACCCTATTTGGTTGATTGATGAAATGCTTTGATGACATTTATGTTGACTTGAATTGCTTGAATTGTTCTCTACCTTATGGTGTGAAATTGCTTATTTGCATTGATTGTTGTAAATCGTGATGAGACATGTGATGTTGTGACAAAGGGAAATGACTCCGGCTAGTGATGTAATATAAAGCCGAAGGAAAATGGTTTCAGCAAGAGCTATGATATAAATCCTAAGGGAAGTAGTTCTAGCTAGCGATATAGTGTCGAAGGAATATTGTTTCGGCAAGAGTTGATTATTTACATTTCGATGCAATTGATACTTGTGATTGATCTATTTTTTCCTTTTGATTGGCATAGTTGATATGTTTTGGTTTTTGAACTGTGACTATTGAACTATGTGATTAAGCCTTGTGAACTGTGTATTGTGAAACTGTTAAGTTGGGCTAGTTTCTATACAGGTTATAGTTTGAGAAGGTTCGGTTTGGATGACAGGAGTATTCATTTCTAGCTTATTTTGCCTTGTTTATTTGGTTACTTGTTGAGTACCATGTTGATTGGTACTCACTCCTTGCTTCTACACTTTTGTAGGTTCCGAGTCCAGTGTCGTGTGATTGCTCTTCTTCTTCTCCTATTTTTGAGGCTTGTTAAAGGACTTTGAAAGGTAGTTGCTTGTCATTCTAGCGAGCCCTCTTGTTCCATACTTTATGCTTTGTTCTACTTGAGCAACAGAGACAACAAGACTTGTATGGATTAGTGGCTTGTACACGTGACAACTAGGTTTTGGGGTTATAATAGAATGAATAGATTTTTCGCTTTTATCTTGTTGTTGTTTCACTTTCTGCATCTCTTACATTTCGTTGGGTTGAGGTTGACTTGTCTTGATGGAATAGACAAGTGTCATCATATCCATATTTGGGTCGTGACAATATAAATTCTTTTTGTGAATGCTAGATTGATTCTTAAGTTGTTTCACCTCTTAAGTTTAATAGTCAACTTCTCATGTAAGGCTAACGTCATTTAATGACAGATTTCTTTGACATATGATTTACATTTACTTTTCTTTGTATTCATATATAATAGATGCTCTATAACTAATTTGGATATATAATTCGATTTATGGTGTTCACTTAAACTTTATTCATTTGTTATGATATTCACACTAATCTAATTATTAATGTTATGCCTTGTGAAATATTGATTTAATAACAAATGATGGTTTTGCTTGGTGGATAAATGTACGATAGTTTGGGCAGGCTATTAGTTACACAAATTTAGATCGAGATAAAAAAATGTTAAAAAGAAAATAGATAGGGATGGAACATAGACAGGCCGTGACGGTAGAGGCACACAGTCCAGAAGTTGATGTGGCTATTATTATGCTTTTCTCGGTAGAAAAGAGGTTGAGGCTTTAAATGCAGTTATCACATGTATTATTTCAACTTTTTATTGACATACTAATATTTTATTTGATCTAGGATCTACTTATTCTTTTTTATCTGCCAATTTTGCTACATACCTGAATATGATGTGTGATTCCTTGATAGTACCTATACATGTTTCTACTCATGTATGTGATTTATTAGTAGTGTATGATCTAGAGTTGTAACCTTGTTGGGGGTATGATACATGGGTGGACCTTATCATTCTTGATATGGTGGATTTTGATGTGATTTTGGGTGTGAATTGGTTATATTTTTATCATACAATTTTGGATTGTTATGTCAAGACTGTTACTTTGATTATGTCGGGTGTTCCTCATTTTGTGTGGAAGGATACATTTAACCATTCACCTAAGAAGGTGATATCAATTTTAGAGCCAGGAGGATGGTAGAGAAGGAGTATTTAGCTTATATAGCACACATTCAGGATACTATTATAGTGGAGTAAGATAATTCTTTTTAGTATATCATGATTTTGTTTATTTTTCGTTGGTACATTTTCAAGAATTCAAAGGCTTGCAATATTGCTTTAATTTGAAAATATATGTTAATGGAAGAATATTAAATGAATGACCATAAGTACTTACTATGAAACTATTGTGATAATCTAATTCAAAATTCATATAGATTGGAAAGTACATCTATGTAGAAAGAAAAAGAAAAAACGGGTACAACTAATTGTTACAAAAATATCATTTTCTATTAAATCCTGATATATTATTTTTATTAAGGTTTGATAATTAACACAAAAAATTAGAACAAAAAACGTTAAATATTACACAAATTAATAATATATAACTCAAAAGTCTTGCAATAGCAATAAATGTAAGAAATTTTTATGAAAAAATAATTTTAGTTTGTTATTATTAATTTTCTTTTGAAAAATGAAAATTCAAAAGAGGAAGAAAATTTTCTCGCAATATTTAGATTTTCTAAATATAAGTTAACTAATATGTATAAATCAGAGAAAAGGACAATAGTATCTTTAATAAGAAAACAACATCAATAACTTTCAAGGTTGATTGTCAAGCTGTCACTTTAACAAACTTATCATACAAGAGATGTGAAATCTACAAGTTTGAAGGAGAGCCTTCGGCCTATAAATTCTTTATATGACCTCCATAATTTAGATGAACAATTCAGTCTTATCTCCTCGTTCAAGAAAAATAAGATAGGTGAAGTTATCTTCTTTTGGGTAAAATTTTATGTTTTTTTTATTTATAAAAGATACTTATATTAATGATTAATATGTATCATGGGAGAGACAAAGCTGTACGCCTGCTAGTAGTGTTATGAGGGGATACAATAGGATCATAACTATTACAATTAGTAGAAGTGGTAGATGACCTTTGTGGCCTAACAAAAATAATTCCTCCTTGTCTGCATCCAGCTTTTCCGAAACAAAAAACGGTGGAACTTCCAAGCACAAAAAGAAATTATCTTGGTTAGTGTTTGATCCCTCCCTTGCTAGAGCATCTGCCACCCGATTTGCTTTCCTAAACATGTGGTAAATTGGGGGGCTCCCCAGACGGCGCAATAGATCCCTGCAATTAAATAACATGTTTGTATAAGATGGGTGATCGTTCTTAATAAGAGTGATGAGTTCCTTGCATTCTATATTGACTTCTAGGGGTAATAATCCTCTTGCTAAAATTATCTGGAGTCCCTGCATGAGAGTTGTTAGTTCTGCTTTGATATTGTTTGTCATATGTAAATTTCCCATATATCCTACTATCCATTTGCCACTTGAGTCTCTAGACACCGCCCGTACCACTCCTTCCAAGGTTCTCATTTGAGGAGCCGTCGTTATTTAGTTTATAACCTTTTATAGGGGGCATCCATCTGATAAAAGTTTTTATATTTTATTCTTTTATGGTTGTGCCTCCTGTGAGGGTGTGAAACTCAATGGCTTGATTAACTGTCTTTTTAATGCATATGTTAGTTTCAGTGTTTTGATGATAATTTTCGTTTCTTTTTAGCCATATGCTCGATAGGAAAAATGGAAGTAATTCTTGCTAGTTAAGGTACTTTTTCTTTGTTCGTACCTGCAGGTTCCTTAAGAAACTTAGCCAATCTTTTCCTTGGTTATTTGAAATTGATTTATGTGTTGTAGGACATATAGGTCTTTCCACATTTTTTTTACCATGTAGCATTCTATAAAAATATGGTCTATAGTCTCTGTTTTGTTACATATATGGCATAGCTGATCGACGTTAATTCCTATGGAATGTAGGTATTTTTTGGTAGGCAGCCTACCGTGCTGGCATAACCAGATGAAGTACATAATTTTATTCGGACATTTGAGGGACCAAATCCAATTATAGTTATCTAGGGATGTGGTGTTTGACCTTAAATATTAACTGTCACGACCCACACCTCCGTGATTGGCACCCACACTAACCCTCCGGTGGGAGAACCATTACTACTAACCAACTAACCCCAAAGCTAGACATTTAAAGATACAGAAGCAGGTTTAAATGCAGAATTTATATAGAGTTCCCATAAACTCCAAAGGTTTAAATAAAACTAACTAAACTAATGCGGAAGAACAACTCCTAGAACCTGAAAGTCATTGTACCAAAATATCTAAAGTGCAACAAGTCTAAGGAAAATGGGTACAACCCAAACTAAACATACGAGTAAATCTAATTAGAAAGTCTGAGTCCGAAAAGAGTGGACTAAAACATAGAGGACCCATGACAACATGAAAGAACTAGCTCACCCTTGAATCCGATCTTGCTCACTGATCTCCTAAACAAGGTCTGTCCGTAGCTGCCTGAAGATGCCCTATACTCAACAAAGAAGGAGCAAGTGCAGTATCAGTACACAACCACAGTGTACTGGTAGGATCACGCGGCTATTCCAGTAAGTGAAACATATATATAAGCAGCCACAACATAGTAAACAAGCATATACCGAACATATACAATATCAGTTATCATTTCAGGAGCAATGTACAATTCCACATTCTCAACAATACGCATATACGACAAGTCAATGGTCCTCTCATGGAACCCATACCCAAACTTTTAGTGTGCCGGATCGTGACACCCGATCTAAGTTAGTGTGTCGGAACGTGACACCCGATCCAAATGTATGTCAGTATGTGACAACCGATCCCACTTAGTGTGTCGGAACGTGACACCCGATCCATTCAACATGCCACAATCACAATCACAATGTAAATTCTCATAATCATACAATCAAGTGTTATTCATGGCTTACAATCATTCATTCATACTCATTTACATTAGGTGTGATCAATAGTGCAACATTTGCATACATACATACATTACAATGAAGCATCCCTAACATACATCACACAAACATGAAATCAAACCATCACCTACCTCGAAACCAAGCTTGAATCCCCCTAAGGCACTTGAATCTTCCCTTTCCGGATTCTTTTCGTTTGTTCGTGGTCTAAAAACATACAATTAATGCAAGGATCAATAAACGATGCCTAATTACCCGGATTACAATCAAAATTATTAACCCTAAGACAAACCCAAGATCTCAATACCCAAGATTAGGGCTTTTTCCACCATTAACTTTAGATCAAAACCTTCCCCCAACAATAATTACCCAAGAATCTAAGTTCTACGGATTGAAATACGGATTAGGGGAGTAAAATCCTTACCTTTAGTGCTACAAGAGGTGGAAAACCTTCAAGAAAAAGCCGCGGGTCGTCTTTTAGCTCTCAAGAACGAAACTTGCAGAAAATAACGTTTTGGGGTTTATTTCCGACTTAAGTCGCGTCTGTCCCGTTATGGGGGGACCCTATCCCGCTACAGCGGCCCCGCCCTGGTGGCTTGCACGGAGACAGAGATTCAAATTTAGAGTTTCAAACCCCCATTTCACAACACACCTTCAACCCATGACATTCAAAAACTACTCGTTCACGCTAAGATCAGTTTCGGGAGTTCTACTCGCCCGAATTTGATTTTGTAAAGTCGTATGGGTTCCTTAACGTCTTAGCTATCCACTCATGTGATCAAAAAGATAATTATCTCTCTCATTCATTACTATATTTCCCTAGACCTTACTGGCTCTGATTTCATCCAAATCTGGACTAGGCTAGAAATTTCTAAGTTACTACCAAAAAGTTTTCTCACCCCAATTATTTGCCCATTGGATTTTCCCTAATGACGGGATCAGGTCGTTACAATAGAAACCAATTTACCCATCACTCATCCCCGAGTGATCAACTAGGAAAGACCGGTTAAAGTAAGGGTAGAGTAATACCTGAATCATTGAATAACTGGGGATACTTGTCTCACATGTTCTTCTCGATCTCCCAAGTGGCTTCCTCAACCGGACGATGCTTCCATTGAACTTTGACGAACTTAATCTCCTTTGTCCTCAGCTTCCGGATATCTCGATCAAGAATTGCAATCGGTTCTTCCTCACACTGAAGGTCTTTGTCTAACACAACTGAGTCCCATTTTATGATGTAATCCCCGTCCCCATGATACTTCTTCAACATGGATACATGAAATACCATATGAACTCTCGATAAGTTGGGAGGTAAAGCCAACCTATATGCCATTGGCCCTACACGGTCAAGAACTTCAAAGGGTCCAATATATCGAGGACTAAGCTTGCCCTTCTTGCCGAATCTCATCACCCCTTTCATGGGTGACACCTTAAGAAGAACTTTCTCACCAGTCAGAAATGCCATGTCTCTTACCTTATGGTCTGCGTACTTTTTCTGTCGACTTTGGGCTGCTAGGAGCTTAGCTTGGATGCTTCTTACCTTATCCTGAGCATCCTTCACCAAGTCAACCCCCAGAGGTTTCACATCTCCAGCCTCAAACTATCCTATGGGGGATCTACATCCTCTCCCATAAAGTGCCTCAAATGGTGCCATATAAATGCTGGAGTGGTAACTATTATTACAGGAGAACTCACACAAAGGTAGGAACTTATCCCAATGTCCTCCAAAGTCAATCACACATGCCCTCAACATGTCCTCTAACACTTGAATAGTCCTTTCTGACTGTCCGTCCGTTTGTGGATGGAAGGATGTGCTAAAAGTGAGTTCCGTATTCAACTCCTCATGTAATTTTCCCGAAAACTTAGAGGTGAACTGCGTACCACGGTCCGAAATGATAGAAAGGGGAACTCCGTGCAACCTTACTATCTCTTTCACATACACCTTAGCCAATTACTGCACATTATAGTCTACTCTGATTGGAATAAAGTGGGCTGACTTAGTCAATCTGTCAACCACTATCCAAACAGAATCAAACTTCCCCAAGGTCTTGGGAAGACCAACCACAAAATCCATAGCTATCCTTTCCCACTTCCATTCCGGAATTGGCATTCTCTGAAGTAAACCTGCTGGCCTTTGATGCTCATATTTCACTTGTTGACAATTTTGACACTTAGCCACAAACTCCGCTATGTCTTTATTCATGCCAGGCCACCAATAAAGTCATTTCAAGTCTCGGTACATCTTGTTCACACCCGGATGAATGGAATACCGCGAACCATGGGATTCTGTCAATAAATTTTGAATCAAGTCGCCCACTCTAGGAACACAAATCCTTCCTTTAAAACAGAGCACACCCCCCGCATCAAGAACCATATCTTGTGCCTTACCAATCACTGTCTTCTTTCTAAGCTCATTCAAATTCTCATCCTCAAACTATTTGGCCTTGATCTCCTCAATGAAGGTGGCCTTAACCTCAATGCTAGCTAACACCCCAACTTTTTCTGAGATGCCCAACTGCATGAACTTAGACTCCAAATGTTGAATTTCTTTAGCCAAAGGTCGCTTGGTCACACCCAAGCAAGCTAGACTACCCATAATCACCGCCGTACGGATTAATGTGTCTGCCACCATGTTAGCCTTACCCGGATGATACTGGATGGTCACATCATAATCCTTGAGTAACTCTATCCACCTTTGCTGTCTCAGATTTAGATCCTTTTAAGTGAATACGTGTTGCAGGCTACGGTGGTCAGTAAATACCTCCACTTAACACCATAAAGATAATGCTGCCAGATCTTGAGAGCAAACACTACCGCTGCCAACTCCAAATCATGTGTCGGGTAATTTCGCTCATGTAACTTCAACTATCGCGATGCATAAGCTATGACATTCTTATCCTGCATCAATACTGCACCCAAACCCGAATGTGAAGCATCACAATAAATAATAAAATGTTTACCTTCCACCGGTAGTGCAAGAATAGGTGTTGTGGTCAAGAGAGTCTTGAGCCTTTGAAAGCTCTCCTCACATTTTTCAGTCCATTCAAAAGGTACCTCTTTTTTGGTCAACCTTGTCAGATGTGTGGAAATGGAAGCAAAGTTCTTCACAAATCGACGATAGTAGCTGGCAAGCCCCACAAAACTCCTAATTTCAGTCACGGAACTAGGTCGGACCCAATTCTTGACTTCTTCAATCTTTTGGGGATCTACCATTACCCCTTCTCTTGAAACTAGATGCCCCCAAAAGGCAACCGAAGTCAACCAAAACTCACACTTAGAAAATTTAGCATACAACTTTTGTCTCCCAAGAACACCCAGAATAATACGAAGATGGTCAACATGTTCTTCCTCACTTTTCGAATAAACCAATATGTCATCAATAAAACCAATCACAAACGAATCCAAAAATGGTTTGACACACCATTCATCAAACTCATGAAAGCCGCAGACGCATTTGTTAACCCAAACGATATTACTAGAAACTCATAGTGCCCATAGCGGGTTCTGAATGCCGTTTTTGGTATATCCTCAGGCCTAATCTTTAACTGATGATAACCAGACCTTAGATCAATCTTAGAGAAAACGGATGCCCCCTACAACTGGTCAAAAAGATCATCTATCCGAGGTAGTGGATACTTGTTCCGAATGGTGACCCTATTCAATTGACGATAGGCTATGCACATTCTCATTACTACCATCATTTTTCTTAACAAACAAGACAGGGGCACCCCATGGGGAAACACTAGGATGAATGAATCCTTTATCAAGAATCTCTTGGATTTGAGCCTTAAGCTCTCTTAATTCTGATGGAGCCATACGGTAAGGAGGGATAGAAATGGGGCGGGTACCAGGTTCCAAGTCAATGCAGAAATCTATATCTCTATCCGGAGGCATACCAAGCAAATCAGTAGGAAACACTTCTCTAAATTCTAACACCACAAAATAGACTCAACAGAGGGAAATTCAACCTCAACATCCCGAATATGAGCTAAATAAGCCAAACAACCCTGCCCCACCAGTTTCCTAGCCCGAATGAAGGATATAATCTTAGCCGGCTTAGGCTTGTACACCCCTTCCCACTCTAACTTTTCCCTACCGGGGATCTCTAGAGTCACAGACTTAGTATTACAGTTAAGCACAACATAATAGAGGGACAACCAAGTCATGCCTAAGACGATATCGAAGTCATTCATATCCAAAATAATCAAATCAGCCCAAGTTTGAAAACCCATAAACAAGATAGGACAAGCAAGATAGACATGGGTGACTATGACAGACTGTCCAACTGGGGTAGAAACATAGATAGGGGCATCAAGTACATCACAAATCATATTAAATCCCAAGGCAAACTGAACGGACACAGAAGAATAAGTAGAACCCGGATCAAATAACATATTAGCCATCGAGTCACAGACAAGAATAATACCCATGATCACTGCGTCAGAAGACTCTGCCTCACTCTTGCTTGGAAAGGCATAACACTGAGCCCTGTCATCTTGACGGGTGACTTCCCTGCCTGGCTGCGCCGTACCTCTGCCTGCGTTACTATTTCCCCGACCTCTACGGCATCGCTGATTTCCTCCTCACCCACCTTGTGGACGTTCTCAATCATTATTACCATTTCCCGCGGGTACCACTACTCTAGCCTGCTGTTGCACGGGGTCCAACATGCGTGGGTGAGGACAATCTCTCCTCATATGCCCAGACTCTCCATAATTATAACAAGTGCGATCAAATGATGGCCTGCTTCCCGCCGAAGGTGCGGCTCCCTGGCTATCCTGAATCAAATTTTGATGTGGAGTTCCCGAGTAATTACATGTAGAAGCGGGCATAGCAGAGTGAATTGGCCGGGCTGCAAGTGTCAGCCTACCTGAACCTCTGGAGTAGGAACCCTGAAAGTTACCTGTGCTCTTAGCTTTCTTAGCCAACACCTTAGCTTGCCCATCACGCCTCACTCCTTCCACTTTCTTCACAAAATCCTTCACCTCATTAAAGCTTTTTCCTGCAGAAGTCATATGAACAGGCAATACTTGTAACTCAGAGTTCCGTCCCTTTAAGAACAGACGGGTCCTTTCTTTCTCAGTAGTCACCTATTGCATAGCATATCTACACCAAACATGGAACTTAGACTCATAAGCAGCCACATACATACCACCTTGCTCCAAAGCCATGAACTCATCCTTCTTACGATATCTCAAGGTCTGGGGCACATACTTTTCCAGAAATAGAGCATGAAACTGGGTCCAAGTGAGTGGGGGTAAAACTGATGATCTGCATTCCACATAAGCCCTCCACCACTGTTTAGCCTCACCCTGAAGCTGAAAAGTCACAAAATCTACTCCATGCTGATGTACAATACCTAACATATGCAGCCTCTCATAACAATCCAAGATGAATTCATAGGTTTCCTCACTCTCAGAACCATGGCAAACAGGTGGCTTCAACTTTAGAAACTTAGTCAACATCTCATGATCATTACCAGTTATTACGAGACCTAACAAAGGACGGAAAAAGGCATCAGTACCTATTGGTGCATCTTCTCTAGGACTAGTAACAGTAACGGGGCGGTTGTTTGGGGGTTGAGTAGCTTGCACTGCTGGAGGGATTCCAGGACCAACCAATCCTTTTAGAAAAAAACATGATTTGTTGAGCGAACACTGGGTCTAAGGGAGGAACACCGGTATTCCTAGCCGGTGCATCCTCTTCCAGTCCTACATCCTCCTCATCCTCGATTTCCACATTCTCTTCTACCTCCTTGTGATGTGCGGGAGGAACCTCGTCTCTAGGAGAATTCTCAACTGGAGCTTCACCCCTGGCGGGTGCTACCCTACCTCGGCCTCTGCCCCTTGCCCTTCCTCTACCCTTACCTCGACCGCGACCTCTCGCTGCGGATTCCTCAGCTGGCTCATTGACGGGAGCTTTGGGCCTGATGCCGTTGAATCTAGTGTTAACCATCTACGGACAGAAGAGTGAAGGAGATTAGATACCAATTTGGATCACCAGATACCAATTGGAATCAAGTTATAGCACGAAAGGAGACAAGAGAAACATAAAGATTTCCTAAAGTCCTATAACCTCTCGAAGAAAAGTACAGACGTCTCCGTACCGTTCTGCAAGACTATACTAGAATCGTTTTAGTACATCGAGATCAACGAACCTAGGACTCTGATACCAACTTTGTCTCGACCCAGACCGCCGTGATTGACACCCACACTAACCCTCCGGTGGGAGAACCATTACTACTAACCAACTAACCCCAAAACTATACATTTAAAGATACAGAAGCAAGTTTAAATGCAGAATTTATATAGAGTTCCCATAAACTCCAAAGGTTTAAGTAAAACTAACTAAACTAATGCGGAAGAACAACCCCTAGAACCTGAAAGTCATTATACCAAAACATCTAAAGTGCAACAAGTCTAAGGAAAATGGGTACAACCCAAACTAAACATACGAGTAAATCTAACTAGAAAGTTTGAGTCCGAAAAGAGTGGACTAAAACATAGAGGACCCATGGCAGCCTGAAAGAACTAGCTTACCCTTGAATCTGATCTTGCTCACTGATCTCCAAAACGAGGTCTGTCTGTAACCGCCTGAAGTTGCCGTGTATTCAACAAAGAAGGAGCAAGTGCAGTATCAGTACACAACCACAGTGTACTGGTAGAATCACGCGGCTATTCCAGTAAGTGAAACATATATATAAGCAGTCACAACATAGTAAACACGCATATACCGAACATATACAATATCAGTTATCATTTCAGGAGAAATGTACAATCCCACATTCTCAACAATACGCATATATGACAAGTCAATGGTCCTCTCATGGAACCCATGCCTAAACTGTTAATGTTTCGGATCGTGACAACCGATCCAAGTTAGTGTGTCGAAACGTGACACCTGATCCAAATGTATGTTGGTACGTGACATCCGATCCCATTTAGTGTGTCAGAACGTGACACCCGATCCATTCAACATGCCACAAAAATAATCACAATGTACATTCTCATAATCATACAATCAAGTGTTGATTCATGGCTTACAATCATTCATTCATACTCATTTACATTAGGTGTGATCAATAGTGCAACATTCGCATACATACATGCATTACAATGAAGCAAATACTAACATACATCACACAAACATGAAATCAAACCATCACCTACCTCGAAACCAAGCTTGAATCCCCCTAAGGCACTTGAATCTTCCCTTTTCGGATTCTTTTCGCTTGTTCGTGGTCTAAAAACATACAATTAATGCAAGGATCAATAAACGAGGCCTAATTACCCGGATTACAATCAAAATTATTAACCCTAGGCCAAACCTAAGATCCCAATACCCAAAATTAGGGCTTTTCCCACATTAACTTCATATCAAAACCTTCCCCCAATAATAATTACCCAAGAATCTAAGTTCTACGAATCGAAATACAAATTAGGGGAATAAAATCCTTACCTTTAGTGCTAGAAGAGGTGGAAAACCTTCAAGAAAAACCCCTGGGTCATCTCTTAGCTCTCAAGAACGAAACTTGCAAAAAATAACGTTTTTGGAGTTTCTTTCCGACTTAAGTCGCATCTGTCCTGCTGTGGCGGACCCTATCCCGCTACTGCGGCCTCGCCTTGGCGGAATAAATCCTGCCCTAGAGGCTTGCACGAAGACGGAGAGTCAAATTTAGAGTTTCAAACCCCCATTTCACAACACACCTTCAACCCATGACATTCAAAAATTACTCGTTCACGCTATGATCTGTTTCGGGAGTTCTACTCGCCCGAATTCTATTCCGTAAAGCTGTACGTGTTCCTTAACGTCTTGGCTATCCACTCATTTGATCAAAAACATAATTAGGTCTCTCATTCATTACAAAATTTCCCTAGACCTCACTGACTCTGATTTTGTCCAAATCTGGACTAGGCTAGGAATTTTTCAAGTTACTACCAAAAAGTTTTCTGACCCCAATTCTTTCCCCATTGGCTTTTTCCTAACGACGGGATCAGGTCGTTACATTAACATTTTTATATTGCTTCATTTTCTATTTATTTTTTCTAGAATCTCGACTCATCTAGAACTAATTGAGTGTCCTTTATGTGGGGGAACTGTTTGCAGCTATCAAGAATTCATGATTCATGTTCAATCTTATCCAATCGACGAAATGGAGGTAGACGTTGTAGAAGGTTCAAACAACCTATGTGAACCATTACCAAGGCCTTCAAAATTAGTCCAACATGTAAGAACCTTGAGAAGCAAAGGAGCTAATTCACAATCACCATCTCCACCACCGTCATTTCGTTCCAGATGGGTTAGAGGTAACAATAGTGATACAAATGTGCTTGTAAATCAACATGAATCATTGTTGCTACCGACACTGATGGCACCACCACCACCATCATCACCATCACCATCCTGATATGATGCCCATTTTATTAGAGGTAACGATGATGACAAAAGTGTGCATACAAAGCAACAACTATTACCATCGGCCTCATATCACACCAACTCAATTAGAGGTAGCAATGAAGACAGAGATATGGATACAAACCAAGAACTATTATCACCATCAATATTATATCTTCCTCTCTCAATTAACGATAATAATATAGGCCTGCAAGCAAACTAGTGATAAAGCTCGAATCACTCCTCAAAACTAATTAAAAGAGTGAGGTCGTCGTCAATAAAAATACCCAACTAAGAGTCGGGGTCGATTCCCACAAGGAATAATGTAAAGAAAATTGAAAAGATAAAGGCTAACTAGATACTTGTTTGAACCTATACAAACAAGGTACACAAATATCAAATAGAAGACAATTTTTATAACTAAACTTCTAATGGGGGTAAAGAAAATATCAAGAAAGGGATGTACAGGAATTGGAAAAACTTGGGATTCAATTAACACTCAACGATCCATTGCAATTCAATTCAAGATCAATCATAATAAGTAGGCTAGGTCATCTTCAATTACTCTAATTATCTTTCAATCTCAAAGTGTTTTATTGTGATATCTCCTTTCAGTCTCAATCACACATATTCAAAATAACCCACTACCTTAACTTAGACCTGTCTTTGAAGGAAGCTTGCACCCAACAATGAAACCCTAAATTTTTATCTTTCGATCTGAAATTCAAGATTCCAAGCCAAAATGTGATTATCAATCTAGGTCTTCACTCCAATCAATCTCTTTCGGGCATTAATCAAAGATCAGAAGCTAGCATTGAGGGTGGACTCTCAACCCATAAATTTAAACATGAAAAATAAATTGAACCTATTTCATGAAATCGAGCATAGAAACAAGGAACTACAAAAAAAATAAAGCAATTAATTAAACACCCAAATAGCTTTGTCTATTTCTAGCACAAAAGTCTCAATTTCATACAAATCATCACACCCACATTTCTAGCAATTAAGAACAAGGAAATGAAGAGAGAGTAAAAGATATTACTAAAATAGAACACAATCTTCAAATCCACAACTGAAATGTGAGGTAACTCGCCTCCAATGTCTCAACCCCAAATCAAAATCTACAATTTAATCTTCAAATTTAAAGCTAAGCTATGAAGATTTCTCTATTTTCTGATATGGAATGCTGCATAATTGAACAATGACTTCCCATGAGTGTAAAAAGGGTTTTGGAAATAGATTTGGTGAAATTTCCAATCTGTCCAAGATGCTCTGAACTGCGACACTCCGCGTTCGTGGACTTGCGTTAACCAAAGTTCCGCATTCACGGACCTCTGTTCACCACAGTTCCACGTTCCCGGCCCATAGGGTGCGTTCACAGACCTTCATTGACCATAGTCCCGCGTTTGCAGCCCCTAGGGCGCGTTTGCGGAGGGCACTTTTCCTGCCAGAAATGTAACTTTAAGCTCTTAACCTCTTTTTTCTCCAATTCTAATTTATTTATTCAAAAATATTCTAAGCCCATTCTCCATTTCATTTTCCTGCAAATGTGAAGCAAACCACATTAAACATACCGATTTTAAACAAAAGCAAGCCAAAATAACTAAGAAAAAGTGCTTCAAATGAGTGGACATTCACCTAAGGACACTAATTTTAGCCTTCATAGTTGTAAATCATCAAAATATCATTATAATAGGACATAATTAGACATTGGGGACACAAATTGTTGAACTAAATAAGCCTCAAATGAGTACAAATCTACCACTCACCAACTATCATGTTTTTTTTGCATATTCTACCCAATTTTACACTAATAATTATAGTGAATAAGCACAAGATAATTTAATTGAAATTACTTGGAGCCTAAAGCAACAATTTGATGCCTTTAAAGTTGAATTAGATTCTCTTTTGATGGTTAAAATTGTAAGTGACATTAGCAAACAACAATGGAGGATCCAAAAGAATTATGAAAGAAATCAAAGTCAAGATTAGACAAAGAAACATAACAGTTAAACACTATTATAAAAAAGGAAATGAACTTGTGAATGCATTGACTAAATATGCTATAAGAATTCAAGAAATTATAATCTTTCTCCAAGAAATAGATCTTCTGGTGACGCCAAGGGAGCTCTAAGGATGGATTAACTTCAATTCACATCCTTTAGAATTTAAGCTAAAAAGACTAGCAATTGACACTTTGAACCTCTATATGTTATTTTTTGTTTGGTTATGCATTAACCGATAAAGATTGAATGCATCCCTTTAGTGCTTTTTTTAATAATATATCTTCGGATCTAGAAATTACATATGATGGAAGTTATTTTCTTCTACCTAAGTTGTAAAAGGAGGTAAGTTCCAACGCCCATCTCCATTTATTTGTATCTTTTTTTAGTTTCTATTGACACATTAAGGGTATTGCAAAAAAAAATTAAAAAATTATAAGAAATGAAATTCTTAGTTGAAAGACTATTTTCATGATAAACACATTTAATCCTCTCACTTTTATGTAATCCTAAACAAATTAGTAATTTTAGGCTTATATGAATTCAAATCTGTATGATTTTCTTCGAAGAATCACATGTGATTAAAGTCAGTCTTCACACATCTTATATATGCAACTTCATTTTTCCTTAATATAACCTTCTTATTTGAACTAATTAAGTCTTATATATATATATATATATATATACCCGTGGGGTGCCACGACACCCACTGATCTCGGAAAAAATATTG
>JAJONR010005579.1:0-30732 GCA_029582245.1 Solanum etuberosum | reverse complement strand
AACTTCAACTTTTTTAAACTGACTAAAATCTGATTTGACCCCTATTAAACTCCTAAAAACGAATTAAAATAATAGGGTACGGAAAAGACTAAAATACCTTTTCAAAATCCGGATTGGACTTTCCTTATTTGAACAGCCCAACTTCCAATGGGAATATCTCACTCATACGAACTCGGAATCGCACAAACTTAGTGGAGTTGGAAAGGTTATTCCAAGATCTTTCCTATGATATCTGGAAACACACCTAACTCATCCTGAGCTAGGAGTTATGGTCGTTTGAAGTTGGCCAAAACTCAACTTAACATACTTAACAAAATTTCCAGATTTTTATAATCTTTCAAAAAATAGCTATTTCCATTTTTTAACTTCTTCCTAGTTATTTCAATTTGCGAGATGTTACACATCACCTACCTCGAACAAAGCTTGAATACCCTAAGAAACTTGATTCTTCCCTTTCTGGAAGCTTTCCGCTTGTTCTTGGTCTACAAACAATCAATATAACGCGAGGATCAATAAACAAGACCTAATTACCCTGATTATAATCAACAATATCAACCCTAGGCCAAACCCTTGATCCCCATACCCAGTTTAGGGCTTCTTCCACCATAAATCCCAGATCAAAACCCTCCCCCATCGATAATTACCCAAGAAACTAAGTTTTACGGATTGAAAAATGGATTCAGGGAGTAAAAACCTTACCTTTGGTTCTAGAAGAGGTGAAAAACCTTCAAGAAATATCCCTGGGTCGTTCCTTAGCTCTCAAGATCGAACGTTGCAGAATAATGATATTTTTGGGGTTTATTTCCGACTTAAGTCACAACTGTCCCACCACAGTGATTTACGTTTCAAGCACACCTCATTCAATTCTAGGTGCAAACGATCGTTAAGTAGTATAAAACCCAACAATTGACTTGGGGTCAAATCCCACTGGGAGCGATACGTGTTCAAATTCGACTATGAAGTACAAATGTGATCTAACAAGCTATAGGAATAGATATTATCGGAAAAGGACACAGTACAAATCAAAGGGGTGACATCAAATGTCAGATGGGGGTTTTGATGTGCAATTATCAACTACAAATAGCAGTCACAAATAATAAGAATTAACAATAATGAGACGGATTCTTGAGATGTGATTGATTATAGGCAATATAGACATATGGGTAATTGCAACTATAAGTAAATAGTTAGATATTAGTTAGTAGGCTAGGCTATAGGGGAGGTAAATTTTCTCTCGAAGAACTTACCCCGAATCAAGTAATTTCTCTCGAACATCAACAAGCATGCAAAATAAGAGCAGCCCACACCTTAATCCACTCACTCTCTCGAGCTAAATGTGTGGAATTGGGTTTTGGATTCACTCTCTCGAGCTGAACCCAAATCAAGCCAATACCCACAAACCATTAATCAAAAAGCTTAGTTCTAAAACCTCTCTCTCGAGCAAGCCAAGAACTCTAAATTAGAACTGCATTTGCAACTACGATTCAAAAATTAAACTGCAGTTACTGATTAAACCCACTTTTAAATAGCATTTAAACTAACAATTAGCAATAACCACACACTAATTCAGCCCATAATCACACCCCAAGAGTTGGGGTTTTATCCGAACATCATAAAAAGATAAAAATCATTACCCAATTGACTAGCCATCAACTGGGTAAGAGGAATTCAAGCTTTACAATACTCCAATTCGAAGAAAATTCGAAACCCACTTGCAAAATCTACAAATTGAGTCTCAAAACCTTCAAGTCTACTTAGAAACGTCAGAGAAAACTGTTCTACACTAAGATGGATAAAAAATCCGATACTAAATTAATGTTCAACATGTAATTTATAGTCACCGAAAATAAGCCACGAAGGGCTACTCGGCGAAGTAAGTCGGGCTAGTTGAACCACTCGGCGAGCCGCCCTTTGACCTTTTCCATCGCCTTTTCGCCTTAGCATTCAGCATTCTCAAGGTCTGTAACTTTGGGCGATCTATCTTTGCTTCATGGAACGACTCGGTGATTTGCCGACTACCTCTTTTCATCGCCGACTTGGTCTCTTCCTTCGAGGCTTGGCACACTGGAAATTTAGGTGGTGAGATTAGCCACTGGGCAACATGCCGAGTGCTCTTGGCGATCTTCATGCTCGCCCTTCTTTATTTCTTCAGCTTGTTTTGTTCCTTTTTGTCTGTTAGTGTCCTTGCTTTGCTCCTCAATCCATATACCTGAAAATCAAGGCATTAACATCAGTTTATAGCATAAATTAGGTATTTGAGGACATTAAATCTATCAAAACAAAGCCCTAAATGAGTCCAAATCTCTAACTCATCAACACCCCCAACTTAAAGTTTTGCTTGTTCTCAAGTAAAAATCAAGATCAGTAGTTCAAAAAGGATGTCTCAAACAGTGTTGTATTAGACTCAACATGAATGCACACAACAAGGCTCAATTTACTCATGCAATGATTAATTGTGCACTCAGAGATTTAAATTGTGACTCACCATTACCAAAGATGCTCAAGTTCACAATACTTGCTTCAAATGGAAGTTCAAGCTCAACAAAGGTACTCAAATGCCCTCACAACAAAGATGATTCCATATTCACACACTATTTCTCAGCAATTTAAAGTTCTGGAATCACATACAACTCTCACACTCACAAAGATGAACACATGCATGACTTCACCCATAGGTTTGCCCTTATTTTCCAATCAACATTTGTTTCAGCTCACTCAAGATCACAAAGGTCTTTTCATGGCTTGTAATGGGGCTGAGTGTCAAGGTATGGTCATTTAGGCTCAGTGGCTGCTACCTCCATGAAGTGTGGCCTGATCATCACTTTCCTCCTTTTCTTTAACAATTCAAACATGCTCATAATCCACCCTATTATTCAACTTCAAATGAATTACCGGATACCCCATTTCTTTTGCAATTTTCATCACTTTATGTCACAACTTTTTCATTATTTTTCTTTGCTTCTTTTCTCTTTTGTTTTTTTTATATGGAGGGGTTCCATCTTTTTCAAAACCATTACTCTAAGGGGGATTTTTCACATTTCTTGACTTTCCTCCTCTTTTCACCACGCCCCCAACTTAGGCTTTTGGCCTAAGTTGGCTATTCACACAAACCACACTTCATGAAAGTTATGGGTAGATGGATAAAGAGGGATCACAATTGTTCAAGTTTCTTCCAAGAAAAGGGTCAGGCTCAATAGGGTTCAAGCAAGGTTCACACATCTCACAAGGTTGGCCACAAAAGAGGTATATTGTCAAATTATTTCACTCTTCAAAATTGTTGCCTGAGATCATATCAAGTTCTTGCATCACTTAGTCAACCGGAACAACGCGGCAAATTCTAGGTGTCATCACACAATTGTTCAAAGTAATCTCAACACACCAGGCATTGGCACCAATATTAAACAAGATTCCACACTTTTGCTAGTGTGCAATGTTTATCACAAGAGGCTCATTCGATAACCGGCTAGTCACAATGAGATGCTAAAATTTCACACATCATTTATGAAACTTCATTGGCCTCATTGTAGCCGCACATTCATTTCATTCAATTAAGAGCACTATTCAAGTCATCGATATTGATCATAACCGATACTCAAATTTGCACAAGAACAACAACAATTCACAATCACAAACAATAGGGGTGGCACCAAATTTTTAAAAAGGCAAAACAATTTCCATTCAAAACAAGGAGCCACAAGCTCAACCATTCACAAGATAAAAATCAAAACACATATAGAGCTCAAAATACCCAAAATTCACAAATAAAATAGAATCACAAGAGGTAGGTATGGAAATACCTCACTCCACCCACAAAAGAAAATCAGTTGTCCTCAAATGCAACGAAAAACACAAAAATCACAAAAACAACAAAGAGGGAGGTAAGGAATGATCCTGTCTACACAGTTGCTCCATCTGTCGGGGCATCAGTGCCCGGGGTCACACTCTGGGGTTGGGCATCAGTAAGACTAAATAAGCAATCAACCACATCAAACACGATTTAAGCACAGACCCAACACAAAACAACACAATTTATCGAATACATTTGAGTTCAACCACTAATCAAGAGTTCGAGGTTTGGAAAACAAACCTGAATGCCGAATTTAGAATTTGATAAGCTAGGCGGCACTGCAATCCAAATCCAAACACGAGATCAAGAGCAGAAAGCAAGTAAACTAGCAAAAATACGGGAAATCAAAATTGCGAGTGTGAGTGTATGGGGTTAGAAATGGGAGAATATGAAAGATTATGAAATTTTAAACCGTTTGGCCTTTTAAAACCTTTCAGTTTGTGGCCCTTTCGACGGTGTAAGTCGTCCACGCCGAACCACTCGGCGATGCACTGAGTGGTAACTTACCTCGCTGAGTTTTACAAGACTCCCAGTTATCTTGGGTTTCCAAACGGCGGACAAAATTGGACTCACCGACCTGTTCGGTGAGTCATCGATTAATTAATTGGCCCGCTGAGTTTTACAGACCTCCACCTAAAGTTTTGTTGGTCCAACGGCGGTACAAGTCGGGCTCCCCGACCTCTTTGGCGAGATGCCAACTGGACTCTATGGCTCGCCAAACTGCACATTCTCAAACACACTCCACTTTTCAACCTGCACAATCAACACCCATTATTCAAAATCAAACTTAAAGCATTAAAAACTTGGGTTGCCTCCCAAGAAGTGCCTTATTTAACGTCGTGGCACGACGGAGATACCAATTCAAGATACATTTTTGGGATTGGCAATTGCATTATTTCTGTTGATGCTCATCTCCTCATCTGTTTTACACCAACAACACAAAACAAAAAACAAAAATAAGTAGATTCAACTATAACTACAAAGATCACAATTCAACTTCAATAAAAGAATTTCAAACAACACCACTCCCGGGCAGCGGCACCATTTTGATTAAGGTTTCAAGCACACCTCATCAAATTCTAGGTGCAAACGATCATTAAGTAGTATAAAACCCAACAATTGAGTTGGGGTCGAATCCCATAGGGAGCAGTACGTGTTTAAATTCGACTATGAAGTACAAATGTGATCTAACTATCTATAGGAATAAATATTATCGGAAAAGGACACATTAAAAATCAAAGGGGTGACATCAAATGTCAGATGGGGGTTTTGATTTGCAATTATCAACTACAAATAGTAGTCACAAACAATAAGAATTAACAATAATGAGACGGATTCTTGGGATGTGATCGATTATAGGCAATATAGACATATGGCTAATTGCAACTATTAGTAAATAGCTAGATATTAGTGAGTAGGCTAGGCTATAGGGGAGGTAAATTTTCTCTCGAACAATTTACCCCGAATCAAGTAATTTCTCTCGAACATCAACAAGCATGCAAAATAAGAAAAGCCCACACCTTAATCCATTCACTCTCTCGAGCTAAATGTGTGGAATTCGGTTTAGGATTCACTCTCTCGAGCTGAACCCAAATCAAACCAATAACACAAACCATTAATCAAAAATCTGAGTTCTAAAACCTCTCTCTCGAGCAAGCCAAGAACTCTAAAATAGAACTGCATTTGCAACTACGATTCATAAATTAAAACACAGTTAATGATTAAACCCATTTTTAAATAGCATTTAAACTAACAATTAGCAATACCCACACACTAATTCAGCCCATAATCAAATAATAACACCCCAAGAGTTAGGGTTTTAGCCAAACATCATAAAAATATAAAAACCGTTACCGAATCGATTAGCCATCAACTGGGTAAGAGGAATTCAAGCTTTACAATGCTCCAATTCGAAGAAAATTCAAAACCCACTTGCAAAATCTCCAAATTGAGTCTCAAAACCTTCAAGTCTACTTATAAACTTCAGAGAAAACTGTTCTACAATAAGATGGATTAAAAATTCGATACTAATTTAATGTTCAACATGTAATTTATAGTCGCCAAAAATAAGCCACGAAGGGCCACTCAGTGAAGTAAGTCGGGCTCGCCGAACCACTCGGCGAGCCGCCCTTTGACTTCTTCCATCGCCTTTTCGCCTTAGCATTCAGCATCCTCGAGGTCTGTAACTTTGGGCGATCAATCTTTGCTTCATGGAACGACTCGGCGATTCACCGACTACTCCTTTTCGTCGCCTACTTGGTCTCTTCCTTCAAGGCTTGGCACACTGGAACTTTAGGCGGTGAGATTAGCAACTCGGTGACACGCCGAGTGCTCTTGGCGATCTTCAGGCTATCCCTTCTTCATTTCTTCAACTTGTTTTGTTCCTTTTTGCATGTAAGTGTCCTCGCTTTGCTCCTCAATCCTTATACCTGAAAATCAAGGCATTAACATCAGTTTATAGCATAAATTAGGCATTTGAGGACACTAAATCTATCAAAACAAAGCCCTAAATGAGTCCAAATCTCAGACTCATCACACAGCGGACCTCATCCCGCTACAGTGTCCCCACCTTGGGGGGAATAATCCCGCCCTGGCGGCTTGCACAGAGACAGAGAGTTAAATTAAGAGTTCCAAACCCCTATTTCACAAAACACCTTCAACCCATGACACTCAGAAACTATCCGTTCATGCAAAGATCAGTTTCGGGAGTTCAACTCGCCCGAATTCGATTCTGTAAAGTTGTATGGGTTCCTTTAACGTCTTAGCTATCTACTCATATGATCCAACTCATAATTAGATCTCCCATTTGTTACCAGATTTCTCTAGACCTCAATGACGAAGATTTCTTCCAAATCTGGACTAGGCTAGGAATTCCCAAGTTACTTCTCAAAAGTTTTCTGGTCCTAATTCTTTCCCCATTGGCTTTTCCCTAGTGACGGAATCAGGTCGTTACAATAGTTACCAATTTACCCATCACTCATCCCCGAGTTATCAATTAGGAAAGACTGGCTAAAGTAAGGATAGAGTAGTACCTGAATCGCTGAACAACTGGGGATACTTGTCTCACATGTCCTTAGCTTCCAGATATCGTGATCAATAATTTCAACCGGTTCTTCCTCATACAGAAGGTCTTGTTTAAAGAAATTGAGTCTCACTTTATGATATAATCTCCGTCTCCAAACCAACCAATTGAAAACCTACACATCCTCCCAATACAGTGCATCAATGAAGTCATCTCAATACTCGAGTGATAAATATTTTTGTACGAAAACTTAACTAACATCAAAAGCTATTTCCAATAACCACCAAAGTTGATTGTACACATGTCTGCAACATGTTACCAAGGACTTTGACACAAACATTAGAACAAATCCTTTCTCACATAACCATGATAAAATCCTAAATCAATATTCGCTACAATTAGAAGTGAATCTGAACCAACCAACACACAAAAAAAAAAAACCCAAACAATCATAGTTCTTATCAACATCTCCATCTCACAACCCAAATTCCCATGAGCTTAATTTATAAAAATTAAATCTTTAGACATCAGGTACTCATCGAGGGATATGTCCAAGCATACAAACCCTCTAACAACACTATCGAAAAGCTAGATTTAGTAGTTATGATTGTAGATTACCCTTAAGAACACTAGAATTGGACCCAATGGTCCCCTCATTCAACCACACATAATCGATACATGACCTCGACGACTAGAGGAATATTAAGATTGCCGGACAACCATAAATATGCATGGTAACTCTTCTATGAATTCTCATAAGAAAGGTGGTACATGTAGAACAACTGAAATACTTTAACAACTCCATGACAACACCAAATAGGTCATATGAATTAACCAAGTCTTCCCAATCATCTCACTCAACCAAGAGAACATCGCAGGATTGGTACCCCTGATCTACCACTAAGGATCCACCCACAAAAATGAAAACACACGAGAGCATAGCTAGTGACTCATACTCACAACCATGTACAAAATGAAATAGACGGTCACATATGAATTTTATGGAATAACACTAAAGGTTTTCCTACGAATAGTCGATACCAGTCATTTCCATTCAGTTGACTCCACATACTCTTCACATCATTCCACTGAAGTCCACACTCTCAATACTAACAACCATCATGAACACTCCGACCATTTACCTTATTCTATACCAACACTTTTTAAATGAAAACCTTTCTTAGCTACTTTAACAATCAAAAGTAATAAACTTTACGTCTCAAACCAAGTGTAAATCCTTTCAAAGGTTCAATACCTGATACAATTGATCATTTCTCACCTTGCAAATTCATACCTTGAAAAAATATATCACCACGAATGTAGACATTATAATGAAAATTTTGAATTGTAAATTCAACTGTATAACACAATCCCTTTATCTATCAACATTATGTTGTACCTTGAAGATTTTTATGAATTCATAGATCATCGCTTAACATTGATCGCATCTCCATCGATCTTACAATATCTTTCACTAAAATTTCAATCATACTCATTACTAAACTCAAAAACAAAAACCAAGCACTTATCATCACACCCGAGATAATTTCTATACACTCCTTTCTTAAGTCTTTTTCAATAGTTTTTAACCAATTTGATGGACTTGTGACCCTATTACCATAGCCACAGCAAAGCTAATGAAATCACACGTCTCTGAACCCAATTATCTACCCCTCTTAAGATACCTCTTTAGTCTTTGCATACAAATAGAATATTCTTCTCTCGCCTCTCTCTAAAGGTTGTACTATATCCCGCTATCTTTTAAAACTTTCCGTGCAACCACGTTACTCACCAAATATTAGAAAACCACAACCTTAGATACTTGCAAGTCATAATTTCTATAAAAAATTCACTTAACCAACAATCTTATTATATAGTTGCATCCCATCACAATCCATCACGAACCCTTACTACCATCATGCTTGGTTAGCGCTAGCTATCACTACGAAGTCCACCTTTTCATCGACATGACACCTCAAACTCTGGTATACGCATCAAATTCAAAGGACTAACCAAATTTTATATCCACTTTCTTACTAAAATATTTCAATTGCCTTCACCCAAGTATACTCATTGGGACTTTCTTTATCTATAAGCTTGTCATTCCGGTATCAACCAATCCTTTATGGCTTAAGATAAAATCACCAGTCCTCATACTACCCTCCTTCTTCTTAACAAACAGGATAGGAGCACCCCACGGGGAAACACTAGGACGGATGAAACCTTTATCAAGAAGCTCCCGAATTTGAGCTCTTAAGCTCTCTCAATTCTGCCGGAGCCATGCGATAAGGAGGAATGGAGATGGGCGAGTGCCAGTTTCTAAGTCAATGTAGAAATCTATATCTCTATCCGGAGGCATACCAGGAAATTTGGTAGGAAACACTTCCTTGAATTCAAACACTACAGGAATAGACTCAATAGAGGGAGACTAAACATCAACATCCCGAATATGAGCCAATTACGCCAAACGCCCTTGCCCCACGAGTTTCCTAGCCCGCACGAAAGATATGACCTTAACTGGCTTAGGCTTGTACACCCCTTCCCACTCTAACCTTTCCCTACTCAGGATCTCTAGAGTTACCAACTTAGCATTACCATTAAGCACAACATAATAGGGGGACAACCAAGTCATGCCTAATATTATATCAAGTCAGTCATATCCAACATAACCAAGTCAACCCAAGTCCAAAAATCCATAAACGCAACAGGACAAACACGATATACATGGGTGACTATGACTGACTCTTCAACTGGGGTAGAAACATAGATGGGGGCATCAAATGCATCACAAACCGCATAAAATCCCAAGACAAACTGAACTGACACGTATGCATAATTAGAACCCAGATCAAACAAAACAGTAGCCATCCGGTCACATACGAGAATAGTACCTGTGACCACTGCGTCAAACACCTTAGCCTCGGTCTTGCCCGGAAAGGCATAAATCTGAGCCCTATCATCTTGACGGGCAACCTCCTTACCTGGCTGCACTGCTCCTCTACCTGCAATACCATTTCACCGGCTTCCATGGCCTCGCTGATTTCCTCCTCATATTCCCAGGTTCTCCATAATTTTACACACTTAATAACTTAACCAAGTAAACATCACTGCTATTGGAGAAGTCATATCCTGACCCTCTTTGATATACAATCAACCCATGAAATCGTAGTATAGCTTCTAACCTCAATTGTCATAACTTAATTTCATCATTCGCTAAACAGCCCACACATGTTATGACAACAATATTAAATGCATTTTCCAAAGTAATGGTGTTCATTACCTAGCCGTCCCTGACCAAAACTTCTTGAATGTGGTCACCTATAAGCTAGAATCTGCAAATATGACTTTAATCCCTTCACAAATGATGATAGTAGCTAGCGAGCCACACAAAAATCCTAATTTCAATCACAGAACTAGGTCGGACCCAATTCCTTACTGCTTCAATCTTTTGGGGATCTACCATTACCCCTTCCCTTGAAACTACATGCCCCAAAAAGGAAAATGAAATCAACCAAAATTCACACTTAGAAAATTTTGCATACAACTTTTGTTTCCCAAGAACACACTGAATAATACGAAGATGGTCGGCATGCTCTTCCTTATTTTTTGAATAAACCAGAATATCATCAATAAACACTAAAACAAAATAATCAAGAAATGGTTTGAACATCCCATTCATCAAACTCAGGTCTAATCTTTAGCTGATGATAACCAGACCTTAGATCAATCTTAGAGAAAATTGATTCCTTCTGCAACTGATCAAAAAGATCATCTATCTGAGGCAGTGGATACTTGTTCCGAATGGCGACCCTATTCAACTGTCGGTAGTCTATAAACATCCTTTCTTTCTAGTGATGGTGTTACAATTTATGTTGCTCTAGTTTGGACCATAGAGTGAAGGAGGAAAGATACAAATTTATATCACCCAGATACCAATTGGATTTAAGTAATAGAACGAACGGAGTAGAAATAAAAAGATTTCCTAAAGTTCTATAGCCTCTCGAAGAAAAGTACAGACATCTTTGTACCGTTTTGCATGACTCTACTAGAATCGTTTTGGTACAATGAGATCAAAGAACCTAGGGCTCTGATTAAAACTTTGTCACGACCCAGACCGTCCCGATTGGCACCCTCACTAACCCTCCGGTGGGAGAACCAAAACAACAACCCAACCAATCAACTTAACCCAAGTACTACACATTTAAAGCTATGGAAGCAGATTTAAATAACTATATAATTAATACGGAGTCCCCATAAACTCCGAAAGTTCAACTAATATCTTACAACTAATGCGGATTAACCCCTAGAACCTGAAAGTCATTATACCAAAACTCTAAAGTTCAACAAGTCTAATAAATGGGTATAACCCAACAAACATAGTATTATCTAAAGTACTAGTCTAAGTACGAAAGAGTGGACTAAACAATAGAGGACCCATGGCAGCCTGAAAGAACTGGCTCACCCTTGAATTCGATGATGATCACTGATATCCTAAGCGAGGTCTGTCAGTAGCCGCCAGAAGATGGCCTGTACTCAACAAAGAAAGAGCAACTGCAGTATCAGTACACAACCACAGTGTACTGGTAGGATCACGCGGCTATTCCAATAAGCGAAACATATATAAGTAGTTACAACATAGTAAACATGCATATACCGAACATATACAATATCAGTTATCATTTCAGGAGCAATGTACAATTCCACATTCTCAATACAAGTATATATGACAAGTCAATGGTCCTCTCATGGAACCCAATTCAATGGTCCTCTCATGGAACCAATACCCAAACTGTTAGTGTGCCAGATCGTGACACCTGTTCCAAGTTAGTGTGTCGGATCGTGACATCCGTTCCAATATTTATGTCGGTAAATGACATCCGATCCCAGTTAGTGTGTCGGATCGTGACACCCATTCCAATATGTATGTCGGTACGTGACATCCGATCCTAGTAGTGTGTCGGAACGTGACACCCGATCCATTCAACATGCCACAATCACAATCACAATGTACATTCTCATAATCATACAATTAAGTGTTGATTCATGGCTTACAATCATTCATTCATACTCATTTACATTAGGTGTGATCAATAGTGCAACATTCACATACATGCATGCATTACAATGAAGAAAATACTAACATACGTCACACAAACATGAAATCAGACCATCACCTACCTCGAACAAAGCTTGAATCCCATAAGAAACTTGATTCTTCCCTTTACGGATTCTTTCTGCTTGTTCTTGGTCTACAAACATTCAATATAACGCGAGGATCAATAAACAAGACCTAATTACCTAATTATAATCAATAATATCAACCCTAGGCCAAACCCTTGATCCCCATACCCAGTTTAGGGCTTCTTCCACCATAAATCCCATATCAAAACCCTCCCCCATCGATAATTACCCAAGAAACTAAGTTCTACAGATTGAAAAATGGATTCAGGGAGTAAAACCCTTACCTTTGCTACTAGAAGAGGTGGAAAACCTTCACAAAATATCCCTGGGTCGTTCCTTAGCTCTCAAGATCGAATGTTGTAGAATAATGACATTTTTCGAGTTTATTTCCGACTTAACTCACGACTGTCCCACCACAGCGGCCCCACCCTGTCGGGAATAATCCAACCCTAGCGGCTTGTACGGAGATAGAGAGTTAAATTAAGAGTTCCAAACCCCCATTTCACAACACACCTTCAACCCATGACACTCAGAAACTACCCGTTCACGCTAAGATCAGTTTTGGGAGTTCTACTCGCCCGAATTTGATTCTGTAAAGTCGTACGGGCTGCTTAACGTCTTAGCTATCTACTCATGTGATCCAATTCATATTTAGATCTCTCATTTGTTACCAGATTTTCCTAGACCTCACTGACGCAGATTTCATCCAAATCTGGACTATGCTAGGAATTTCCAAGTTACTACTCAAAAAATTTCTGGTCCCAATTCTTTCCCCATTGGCTTTTCCCTAACGAAGGAATCAGGTTGTTACAATAGATACCAATTTACCCATCACTCATCTCCGAGTGATCAACTAGGAAAGACTGGCTAACGTAAGGGCAGAGTAGTACCTGAATCATTGAACAACTAGGGATACTTGTCTCGCATGTCCTTAGCTTTCGGACATTGCGATCAAGAATTTTAACCGGTTATTCCTCATACAGAAGGTCTTATTTAACAAAACTGAGTATCACTTTATGATAGAATCTCCGTCCCCAAACCAACCAATTGAAAACTTACACATCCTCCCAATACAGTGAATCAATGAAGTCATCTCAATACTCGAGTGATAAATATTATTGTATGAAAACTTAACTAACATCAAAACCTATTCCGAATAACCACCAAAGTTGATCGTACACATGTCTACAACATGTTACCAAGGACTTTGACACAAACATCAGGAGGAATCCTTTCTCACATAACCATGATAAAATCCTAAATCAATAGTCGCTACAATTAGAAGTGAATATGAACCAACCAAAACACACTCATAATACCCACTCAATCATAGTTATTATCAACATCTCCATCTCACAACCCAAATTCCCATGAGCTTAATTTATAAAAATTTGATATTTAGACATCAGATACTCATCGAGGGATATGTCCAAGCATACAAACCCTCTAACAATACTATTAAAAATATAGATTTAGTAGTTGTGATTGTAGATTACCCTTAAGAACACTAGAATTGGACCCAATGATCTCCACATTCAACCACACATAATCGATACATGACCTCGACGACTAGAAGAATATTAAGATTGCTGGACAACCAAAAATACGCATGGTAAATCTTCTATGAATTCTCATAAGCAAGCTGGTACATGTAGAACCACTGAAATACTTTGACAACACCAAATAGGTCATATGAAATAACCAAGTCTTCCTAATAATCTCACTCAACCAAGAGAACATCGCATGATTGGTACCCCTGATCCACCACTAGGGATCCACCCACAAAAGTGAAAACACACAAGAGCATAGCTAGCGACTCATACTCACAACCATGTACAAAATGAAATAGACGGTCACATACGAATTTTACGGAATAACACTAAAGGTTTTCCTCCAAAGATTCAATACCAGTCATTTCCATTCAGTTGACTCCACATACTCTTCACATCATTCCACTGAAGTCCACACTCTCAATACTAACAACCATCATGAACACTCCGACCATTTACCTTATTCTAAACCAACACTTTTTAAATGAAAACCTTTCTTAGCTACTTTAAAAATCAAAAGTAATAAACTTTACGTCTCAAACCAAGTGTAAATCCTTTCAAAGGTTCAATACCTGATACAATTGATCATTTCTCACATTGGAAATTCATAACTTGACAAAATATATCACCACAAATGTAGACATTACAATGAAAATTTTTAATTGTAAATTCAATTGTATAACACAATCCCTTTATCTAGCAACATTAGCTTGTACCTTGAAGATTTTTATAAATTCATGGATCTTCGCTTATTATTGATCACATCTCCATCAATCTTACAATATCTTTCGCTAAAATTTCAATCATACTCATTACTAAACTCAAAAACAAAAACCAAGCACTTATCATCACACTCAAGCTAATGTCTGTCCACTCCTTTCTCAAGTCTTTTTCAATAGTTTTTAACCAATCTGATGGACTTGTGACCCTCTTACCATAGCCACAACAAAGCGAATGAAATCACACATCTCTGAACCCAATTATCTACCCCTCTTAAGATACCTCTTTAGTCTTTGCAATCAAATACAATATTCTTCTCTCGCATCTCTCTAAAGGTTGTACTACATCTCACTATCTTTTAAAATTTTCCGTGCAACCACGTTACTCACCAAATATTAGAAAACCACAACCTTAGATACACGCAAGTCGTAATTACTATACAAAATTCGCTTAACCAACAATCTTATTATATAGTTGCATCCCATCACAATCCATCACGAACCCTTACTACCATCACGCTCGATTAGCCCTGGCTATCACTACGAAGTCCACCTTTTCATCGGTATGACACCTCAAACTCAGGTATGCTCATCAAATTCAAAGGACTAACCCAATTTTATACACACTTTCTTACTAAAATACTTCAATCGCCTTCACCCAAGTATACTCATTAGGACTTTCTTTATCCATAAGCTTGTCATTCCTATATAAACCCATCATTTATGGCTTAAGATAAAATCACCAATCCTCTTACTACCCTCCTTCTTCTTAACAGACAAGACAGGAGCACCCCACGAGAAAACACTAGGATGGATGAAACCTTTATCAAGAAGCTTCCGGCTAGAATTAGGAGGCTGCAATATTTTAGGAACTATGTCACTTTTCTCATACTCATTTCATACGATAGACTGTATCTCTATAAAAGTCTCTTTGTAACTCATGCTTGCGCGTGTCTTTCAGATCATGCCTCCATGAAGAGCTGTCTGAGGTCGTCCAGCTAGAAGAAATGTTGAGTAACAAGGGGTACCTAATGTACTAGAAGTGCAACCCCAAGGAGAGGTCACCAATGCTGAGTTCCATGAGGCCATCCGGATGTTAAGCCAGGTTGTGACCAACCAAGCTGGGAAACAGAAAGAGAATCATCAGGAAGTGGTTGATACTTTGAGGGTCCGTGAGTTCCTAAGGATGAATCCTCCAAGCTTTACTGGTTCAAGCGTCACAGAGGATCCAGAAAACTTTGTTGAAGAGCTTCAGAAGGTCTTTGAGATTATGCATGTTGCTTATACTGAGAGGGTGAAACTAGCTGCATACCAAATAAAGGGTGTCGCTAGAATCTGGTTTGATCAGTGGAAACGGAATAGAGTCGAGGGTGCACCACTTGTGAGATGGACTTTCTTTGAGGAGGCCTTCTTGAGGCGTTTCTTTCCCCGTGAACTGAGAGAAGCCAAGGTATAATAATTCTTTACTCTTAAACAGGAATCTATGAGTGTTCATGAGTACAGTCTGAAGTTCACACAACTTTCCCACTATGCTCCGAAGATGGTTGCTGACATGAGGAGAAGGATGAGTTTATTCGTTGCTGGGTTGTCTCGTCTGTCAAGCAAGGAAGGCAAGGCAGCTATGCTGATAGGGGATATGGACATAGCAAGGCTAATGATCCATGTGCAACATGTTGAGGAGGACAAGCTGAGGGATAGATAAGAGTTTAAAAATAAGAGGGATAAGACATCAGGGAAAGAGTCCGGGCAGCAAAAGAGTAATGCGAACCGGTCTTCCTTCCAACAGAAACAAAAGGGACCTGCTCCATTATCTGCTAGTGCACCTGCACCTAGAAACAGAGGTGAGTTCCACAATTAGAATTCCCAGAATTTCAGAGCTAGACCTGCACATTCGTAAGGTAGTATGGCACAAGGGGGTACTAAGACTCCTGCATGTGCTAAGTGTGGTAGGAGTCACTCAGGGGTGTGTCGTGAAGGCTCCACTGGTTGCTTCAAGTGTGGTCAGAACGGCCATTTTATGAGGGAGTGTCCTAAGAATAGGCAGGGTAATGGTAATGGGGGTAATAGAGCCCAGTCTTCCTCAGTTGCTCCACCAGACAGAGCTGCGTCTAGAGGAGCTACTTCAGGGGCAGGCGGAGGAGGAAACCGTCTTTATGCTATCACTAGTTGCCAAGAGCAAGAGGATTTGCCAAATGTTGTCACTGGTATGATCCAAGTCTTTAATTTTGATGTTTATGCTTTGCTAGATCCAGGAGCGAATTTATCTTTTGTGACTCCTTATGTTGCGATGAATTTTGATGTTCTTCTTGAGAAACTTCTTGAGCCCTTTAGTGTTTCTACACCTGTTGTTGAGTCTATTCTAGCTGAGAGAGTATATCGTGATTGTACCATTTCCATCAATCACAAGAGTACCATGGCTGACTTAGTTGAGTTAGATATGGTAGATTTTGATGTCATTCTAGGTATGAACTGGCTTCATGCCTTTTATGCATCAATAGATTGTAGAACTCGAGTAGTCAAGTTCCAGTTTCCCAGTGAACCAGTTATAGAGTGGAAGAGTAGTTCAGCAGTGCCTAAAGGTTGTGTCATACCTTAAGGTGAGGAAGTTAATTTCCAAGGGGTGTGTCTATCACTTAGTCTGAGTTAATGACTCTAGTGTTGAGACACCTCCTCTTCAGTCAGTTTCAGTTGTTAAAGAGTTTCCAGAAGTCTTTCTAGATGATCTTCCCGGAGTCCCTCCTGAGTGAGAAATAGACTTCGGTATAGATATTCTTCTGATACTCGTCCTATATTTATTCCGCCATATAGAATGGCACCAGCAGAGTTGAAAGAGTTAAAAGAGCAGTTGAAAGATCTCCTAGAGAAAGGTTTTATTCGACCAAGTGTCTCACCTTGGGGACCTCCGGTATTATTTGTGAGAAACAAGGATGGTTCTCTTAGAATGTGTATAGATTACCGTCAGTTGAACAAGGTTACTATCAAAAATAAGTATCCTCTTCTGAGAATTGATGATCTTTTCGATTAACTTCAGGGTGCCACTTTTTTTTCTAAGATAGACCTCAGAGCTGGCTATCATCAGCTAAAAGTAAGGGAATATGATATTCCAAAGACAGCATTCAGGACCCGTTATGGTCATTATGAGTTTTTGGTCATGTCGTTCGGTTTAACTAATGCACCTGCCGCGTTCATGGACCTTATGAATAGAGTATTCAAACCTTATTTAGATATGTTTGTTATCGTATTCTTTGATGACATACTAATCTATTTGAGGAATGAGGAACATCATGCTAGTCATCTCAGAATAGTTCTCCAAACTCTAAAGGATAAGGAGTTATATGCTAAGTTCTCCAAGTCTGAGTTTTGGCTTGAGTCTGTGGCATTCTTAGGCCACATTATTTCTGGTGATGGAATTAGAGTTGACACTCAGAAAATAGAGCCAGTGCAGAATTGGCCTAGACCCACATCTCCAACTGACATTAGGTGTTTCTTGGGAATGGCAGGCAATTATAGAAGGTTCATCGAGGAATTTTCATCTTTTTCATCTCCTTTGACTAAGTTGACTTAGAAAAAAGTTAAGTTTCAATGGTATGAAGCTTGTGAGAAAAGCTTTCAGGAATTGAAAAAGAGGTTGACTACTGCCAGTATTGACCTTACCAGAAGGTACGTAAGGTTTTGTGGTATATTGTGACGCGTCCAGTGTTGGTTTGGGTTGTGTGTTAATGCAGAATTGCAAGTTTATAGCTTATGCCTCCAGACAGCTTAAGGTTCACGAGAAGAAATACCCAACCCATGATCTAGAGTTGGCTGCCATAGTATTTGCTTTGAAAATATGGCGTCACTATCTTTATGGTGTTCATGTGGATGTGTTCACCGACCACAAGAGTCTTCAGTATGTGTTTAGTCGGAAAGAGATAATCTCAGACAGAGAAGGTGGTTAGAATTACTCAAGGATTATGACATGAGTATTCTTTATCACCCAGGTAAGGCTAGTGTTGTTGTTGATGCCTTGAGTAGATTGTCTATGGGTAGTACCGCCCATTTTGAGGAAGATGAGAAAGAGTTAGCAAAAGATGTGCATAGGCTTGCACAATTAGGAGTTTGACTAATGGATTCCACAGAAGGAGGAGTAGTGGTGATGAATGGGGCTGAATCATCATTAGTGTTTGAAGTTAAGGAGAAACAAGATCAAGATCCTATTTTGCTTGAATTGAAGGCAAATGTTCATAAGAAAAAAGTAATGGCTTTTGAACAAGGGGGAGATGGGGTATTGAGGTATCAAGGTAGGTTGTGTATACCAAGGGTGGATGAACTCCAAGAGAGGATTATGGAGGAAGCTCATAGCTCGAGATATTCTATCCATCTGGGTTCCACAAAGATGTATCGTGACTTAAGAGAAGTGGATTGGTGGAGTAGTATGAAGAAAGGTATTGCTGAGTTCGTTGCTAAATGCTCGAATTGTCAACAAGTTAAAGTAGAGCAACAAAGGCCCGGTGGTATGGCTCAGAACATAGAACTTCCAGAATGGAAGTGGGAGATGGTCAATATGGACTTCGTTACTGGCTTGCCGCGGTCTCGCAGGCAACACGATTCTATTTGGGTGATTGTTGATAGAATGACTAAATCAGCCCATTTCATGCCAGTAAAGCCTACCCATTCAGCAGAGGATTATTCCAAGTTATACATTCAAGAGGTAGTAAGACTTCATGGAGTTCCAATGTCCATTATTTCACATAGAGGTGCACAATTTTGGAAGTCATTCCAGAAAGGTTTGGGTTCAAAGGTGAACTTGAGTACTGATTTTCATCCTCAGAAAGATAGTCAAGCAGAGCGCACTATTCAGACTTTAGAAGATATGTTGAGGGCCTGTGTGATTGATTTCAAGAGGAATTGGGATGATTACCTACCTCTCATAGAGTTTGCTTATAACAATAGTTACCACTCTAGCATCCAAATGGCTCCGTATGAGGCTGTTTATGGGTAAAGATGCAGATCTCCTATTTGATGGTTTGAAGTTGGTGAAGCTGGCTTGATAGGACCAGACTTAGTGCATCAGGCTATGGAGACAGTGAAAGTTATTTAAGAGAGATTGAAGACAGCGTAGAGTCGTCAGAAATCCTATACCGATGTTAGGATAAGAGACTTAGAGTTTGAAGTAGATGATTGGATTTACTTGAAAGTTTCACCTATGAAGGGTGTTATGAGATTTGGCAAGAAAGGGAAACTTAGTCACCGGTATATTGGTCCTTACAGAATATCCAAGAGGATTGGCAATGTAGCTTATGAGCTAGAGCTACCACAAGAATTAGAAGCGGTTCATCCGGTATTTCACATTTCTATGTTGAAGAAGTGTATGGGCGATCCTTCACTTATCATACCTACTGAAGATATTGGTATCAAGGAAAGCTTATCTTATGAGGAGATTCCTGTTCAAATTCTAGATCGTCAAGTTCGCAAGTTGAGAATGAAAGAGGTAGCATCAGTTAAAGTTCTGTGGAGAAATCAGTTTGTTGAGGATGTTACTTGGGAAGCTGAGGAGGATATGAAGAAGAGATACCCACATCTCTTCAAATCCGGAGAAGTTCCAAATTAAGTTACTTATCCTTTTCTTGGCATTATTTTAGGTTGGCATGTTGTATTTACATTTTTCTTGTTGGTTGTTTGAGCTAGATGTTAGATGTTACGCCTTAGCCTACTAAAGGTAATCTCATTCGAGGACGAATGTTCCCAAGGGGGAGATATTGTAACACCTCACTATTTGAAAGAACTACAAAGAACTAGAATTAGAAAGGAACCATTTTTGGAAATAATCAAATTTGGAAGGTTTGACAAAGTTAAGCTAAGCATGAGTTTTGGGTCAATTTCAAACGACCATAACTCCTAGCACATGATGAGTTAGGTGGGCTACAAGATATCTTAGGAAAGATCTTTGAATTATCTTTCCAACTCCATCGAGTTTGCTCATTTTTGAGTTTGTATGAGGGAGATATGCCCATTTGAAATCGGGATGTCTAGATAAGAAAAGTCAAAACCGGATTTTGGAGGGGTATTATGGTCTTTTCATTACCCAATTAATTAATTTCATTTTTGGTAATTAAGTTGGGGTCTAAACTGAATTGGTTCAGTTTACGCTTCATAAAATAAAGTTAAGGTTTTGAGAGAAGAGAAAAGAAGAGGAGAAGAAGCTAGGAATCGTCACGTTCTTGAAGATTAGCTTGTTGATTTCGCCAAGGGTTGATCCCTACGAGGTATGTAAGATCACATAGCATTGAGTTCGTTCACCCACGCGCCAATCATGATTTAATTCAGCGAAAGTATGTTCTTGAAAGTATAGAAATTGAGTTATTGATGGATTTTGTTGAAATTTCTATTGGGTTCTTGATGGTTGAAGTTGTTGAGGAGTTCTTGATTTAAATTCATGAAATTAGATGTCGTTTTGAGTAGATTCTTGCATATTTTGTTTATGTAGTCAAATATAAGGGTTTGGGGAAGGAACCAATTGAATCTAGAGGGTTTAGAGTTGAAAAATGACAAAGGAAATTCTCTGGGCAGGGGTCTGGGGAGCCGCGCCAGCCAGAGCGCCCCACTTTGGGGTTTGGGGCACCGCGCCAGCTAGTGCGACCCAACCCAGACCCTGTAGTTTAGGTTCTGGCGCTCTGCGCCACTCAGAGCGCCAGGGTTGCCAGGCCTTCCACCCTTTCCCACTTCTTTCTGTTTGAGTTCCCTTGAAATGTGCCTATGTTTTCTAGTTGATTTCTACACTCTAAGGTATGTCTAAACATCATGAAATCATCCATAAAATGTGATCATGAGCCTTGAATCTATAATTCAATTCAAGGAAAGTTAAGAGTCAAGTCAAGAGGAGTTCTTAGAGTCTTCCAAAAGTCTTTTACAACAAATGTTTTAACTTTGTTTTAAGACTTGAGTTTTGAGTTGAGTAAAGAGTAAAGATTGAAGTTCATTTCTTCAAAAGAGTATATCGGGAATATGTATTCCCAAAGAGTAAATGTTTTCACATTTAAACAAGAAAGGAAACACAGATTTCCAACAGAGCCTTTGACCTAGTTTTTCATTCAAGAGTAAACGCTTTCACAATTAAGCAAGAGAGGAAACTTTAATTTCCAAGAGAGCCTTTGAGCTAAGTTTGGAGAAATTATCTCAAACCACATAAAGAAGTTATGTTTTTAAACATATGAGCTAGTACATTTTGGGAGTAGTATTGAGCACCGATATGGGGGAGAGTTCAGACAACTCACAGCCCCCATAAACCATGTAGCCATCATAGGTAGAAAAGGGTCATACTTTTTAGATGATTCCTTAGTGCTTTTTAGTATAGACTAGTGGATCCACTTAGTGAGTTAGGTTCTATACCCTTGGCAAGGTATAAGACGGCCCTAGCAGCGTGAGGCAAAATGTTGTATCATCACCTAGCTCTTAAGTGATTGTTGTCGGTTAGAGAAACTCCCAGAGAAGTATTTTGTATTCTTATATACACAGAGTTAATTGTATTTTTATATACAAACAGAGTTTAAATTGTATCCTTGCATACAAACTGAGTTACTATGGTATTTCTCAATATACATAATTGTTATCCATGTTTTAAAAGCTTTTCTTTATATTGCATTCATATTATTGCTTTATATTGAAATATGAGTTAAGTTGAGTTGAGTTGAGCCCAGGTATGTTTATTTCAGTTCCTTTCAAGCTTATGTCTTGTTTTAAAATTCCCCTCGCATGTTCGTACATTCAATGTACTGATGCCAGTTGGCCTGCATCTTTTATGATGCAGATACAGGTAACTAGGATCAGCATCCAGCGCATCGTTGATTCTAGTTGAGCTTCAGAGTTGTTGGTGAGCCTCCTTGCTTTCGGAGGACCCCTTTTATTGCTTTATCAGTTAGTTCATTAGGATGTGGTGGGTCTTTTCCCAACGTCCATCTCAGTTGTTAGAGGCTTCATAGACTGTTAGTTGATGTTAGTTCATGAGTCTTTACTTTTCCTTTTCATTTATGTTGAGACTTGAGTTGCCATTTTGGCCAATTGAATGTTGATCTTTAAAACATTCTAAGTTATTCATCGAGACAGTTTAGTTATGATTGTATTTCAATACTTTCTTTTATCATGAGTAAGTCTTCCGCTAAGAGTTAAGTCAGGCCAAGGCTTCGCTTGGGGCCAGCAATGGTTCTCGAGTGCCAACCACGCCCAGGGTGTAGGTTCGGGGAGTGACAACTTGACAGTTCACAATTCATAATTAGGTTAAAAGAATTCATGAACTTACTGTTCGAATTGATGAAACCCAAAATCTTGAATTGAAATTCAAAGTGAAAATTGTATAAAACGAATTTTGGATATTAAATTGTTAAGAGTTTGTAAAAATAATTCCCAAAGACCAAGAACTAAAAGTATACAATAATGTCTAACCAAATAAGAAGAAGAAAAGAACCCTAAAATATATCTCCTATCAATGATGTTCCTCAAAACCCGAAAGGAATTGATTTCTGTAAATTAGTTGTTGTTTCTCGAATTTGTGTTGCCGCCGCCTTCAATTAAGAGTTGGTCTCTTAATGGATGCCACGTGGCAGCAAATTGATTTGAGAATTGCGGCCCTTTGCATATATATATATATGCAATATATTATTTTATTAACTTTAATCCATTAAGCTGCCTGCTTGATTTCCTTCTTCAACCTTCTATCTTTAATTCGTTTTAGCTCCAAACTTCTTCAATTTTACACCAATTTACTCATAAAAATAAAATATATTATTTAGTACAATCCATAAAATTAATGCTCAAAAAGGGCAAATATAAATAATAAATGTGAGGCAAATAATGATTAAAATATATTTTTTATCTTCACATCAGCGACGTCCGTGGAGTAGGCGTGTATTCAGATATACTCTGATAGGGTAAGAGGCCTCGCCATCAGTATAGTGTTAATACTATCTAACCAGGGGGTAGACATCATCTACGTGAGGCTTGTTACCACTCTTGACCTACCAGACCCATGGTGGGAGCACCTCAAGTTCTGGGTAGTTCTATGTCAGGTTATGGTACCCACGGCGAACAGAATTTCCGATAGACCTCTCAGGGTGTGCATTTTGGTCTTTCAAGTGACGAGGTTCATTGTATTTCAGTTGGGCCATTCCAGTAGGTCATTTTGGGTAAGAAGTGTTATTCAAGTGTTGAATTGGGACATTTTGCTAGGCATACTTTTCAGCATCGCATGTGACAAGCTCGACATGTTCAGGCCCAGGGCCTTGATACTTTCAGTTAAGGGTCGTGCCCCGAGTATTATAGGGGTAGTGCATATGTTCAGTTCGTGGTTAGGCATATTCTATTTGTGATTCATCAAGCAGGCCACGGGCTGAGGTTCCAGGTATTGCTTGTATATATGTGACCTCGTCTCTCTTTTACCCTTGATTTCTTAAGCTATACGAATTGAGGTTTTCATGACCATACGTGCCTATCTAACTTTCTTTATACTTGGTTTTTTTTTAACCCCCTATTTGGTGTTATGTGTCTATGTTTATCCATGTAGGTGATTTATTTTAATAGTGGATTGTTTTGTCATTGTTTGTATGTGTGAATTAGTGGTGAAGTAGCACCTTGTGCCTTTGTTTTTAAATGTCATGCTCGAGGTTGATTCTTTATTTGTGCTTGCATTTTTTTTTCTTAGCTTAGGCAATGCATAATGAATGTGAGTTATGCAGTAAAATTAGTAGTACGATAACTGCCAAGTGAATCGTGCCAAGGTATATACACCAACCCCCAATCCCAGCCAGTGAGGTAGGACCCATATGGCTCTCTCTTTTCGTTCAATGGATCACACAGATAGACGAATCCATGAAGGACTCAGGACCTTCCGTATATACCTTCCTAGTACTGATCCGGGTCTGATATCCTTGATTTTCTTAGATCTGGTCCATCGTGGGGACCGGAGATAAAATATAACCAAATAAGTTTAGAAAGGGTCAGCGACTTTCGAACCGGTCAAGTAAACAGTGAGTGCATCTTCAATGCGTCTTTATCTCAAAGACCATTTATAAAGTAGTAAAGGTAGTACGACTCCCGTAAAAAGATTAGTTTAAAAGTAATTCGGGGAAAACCTGACATTCTCACAGATGATATTGAGAACCAATGCATGCCCCTGGGTCATACTACAATAATGTGAGAATGAGAAACCAATGTAATGCATGCCGTCACCAGTATGAAAAAAACAAGTTCAAATCACATAGTATAAAATAACAAGCATCTCACTCCTAGAGTAGAGAAAGTAACCTGAAATTTAGCTAGTCCTCGACCAAAGCCTCAAGCCCAAAATACCTCAACCAACTCAACAACGGCAACATAGGCAGAAACAACTCTATCCAGGCAACAAAATGGGTTATAATGAATCAATATTTGAAGGAGCAACTCAAAAACCTCCACAACTACTTCAAAATACCACCCAAATGAAGAAAGAACAACTAACCCCATCCTATAAAAATAATAATCTTTGAAGGATCCCAATTTGACAAAGGGACAGGGACCTCATCATTTGCACAAGTCTAATAAGGTGAATCCCCATAAAACACAATCAACCTCACAGTCCTCGCTCTAGCGAAGGCTACCGAACTAGAAAAATTCTCACAAGAAGCAACTATAATAAATAAGGATCAACCAAACTCATTCTAAGGTACTAATCATGTTGATTGCTATAATACATAGAAAAACAACCCCAAAGATATTAACATCTCTATATTAAGGCATAAGCAAGAAATTACTAACCAAAACTAAGGATTTCACAATACTGAGCTAGCCCAAGGCTCATACAGGAATCAATAAATAAGGATAAGGAAGTCGTTGAGGCCTGCTGCATACCCTTCAAAATTATTAATAGCTGGGCAGTAGCCCCTTAAAGGTCTTGAATCATAGTTGGCCCGATTGGTTGCTAGGCTTGCTCGGGCCCCACCAACTAAGGAGGAACTAGAGCGCTCTGAGGCTCTGCCACTAGCTCTAGAGTCCTCTATTGTCATGACCCAAAGTACACCTTTGACGTGACATGGCGTATAAGATCCTGAGAGTCACTATACAACACACTTGACATACATATACATTACATAATAGAGAAAAGCAAAAAAATCTCATATGAAATAAAGAGTTTGACATTTAAAGCGGAAGTTTATCATAGTCTTGAAAAGAGTTTGACATTTAAAGCGGAAGTTTATCATAGTCTTGACAAGCCTTTCTAATACATCAAAAAAAGTGGTCAGGATGAAATCCTTACAACACGTTCGACATCCGATATAAGAGAAAATACATAAGAAAGCAATAAAGGTGACACGGTCTTCAGAGTATGAGGACTCACCAAGTCTTCAATCTATAAAGTGATCAACTAGCCACGAACGAAGTGAGAGGAGTCGTAAAACCCTACATTATAGAAACAATGTAGGCACAAGTATACATTAGTACATGGAATGTACTAAGTAGGAGAGTTATTCATAAAACATGAATCATGGAAAAAAGAGGACATAATCCAAAAACATGATATGCACGACCAATATAATCATAGTTAAACCTTTAAGAGACATCATAAATCATGAACATGGTCCATGCATCTTAAAGTCATAAGGAAAGAATTATAAAACCTTTGAAAGCAACTTAGGTTAGTTTTGTGGGATATTTACTATTAACCGACATAGACCATGTGAGCTATAACTTGGAAGTCGGTGTCTTTCTCCCACACTGAAAAAGAGATGTCATTGCTTTCCAAGGCAAAGAACTTAAACTTTTAGCTTAGGCAGATCCACTAGCTTTGTAACTTATGAAAACCTACGGGGACAAGTAGTTAGGGACAGGGAGATTGCTACTAGAGACCCGACCTCTACTAACGGGAGAGCTACCATCTCAATATCCTTTTGGTGCTAAGTAAAAATCCTAAAGGAATAGTCATAAACATATACTTATCATCATGCATGGACAAGCACAATTAAGTTACTAATGCAATCTAAAAATATCATATAATAGCTCCTTTAACCTTGAATCATGCATCAGTGAGAAAAAATTTCACCAAACCATGATCCGTTAACATGAGGAAACCTTTCACAATCCATGCATATGTGAGAAAATCCTTTCACAATTAGTCGATTCTTATCTTAGAGAAACTAGATCATAAAAAATATTTTTTTATAAATCAGGGATAAGTTCTTTCTTCAAATTCATGCAAATTATGGTTCGTAGTCAAAATCTTTATCAATGCATGGGTTCATATGGAACTGATTGGAAAGCATGCAGTTGAATCAAAATAATCATCATATGATCAAAATCAAACAATTTAAATACATACAAATAAAACCTGTGAGGAATTGAATAAGAATTTAACCAATTTAGGGAAATTTAATTGGAGAATTAAAGAATCTTTGCAGACTCAATGGGTGAATGGAACCCATTGATGAAATCCCTACATACCTTGATCTTGAAGCCCCAAAAATTGATGAAGAAAGGAGACTTGAACATGAAAAATCCTAGAATCCTTGAGAACCTTGGAGAAAATCTTTTTGAGGAAATTTGGGAATTTTGGGGAATGAAGGAGAATCGTTAGATTATAGGGGTAAAATCAGTTATAGTTTCTTATTTATAGGCAAAACAACATAGTATAGGAAAAGACCCAAATACCCTTAAGAAATACCTGCCGGACAGTCCTACATTCTGTAGAACTTTCTACTGCCCGTACTGGTCAACCATAGAACTAACTTTAGAAACCCAAATTTCACCTTACTTTCTACTGCCCGTACTGGTCAACCATAGAACTAACTTTAGAAACCCAAATTTCACCTTACTTTCCATGAGACCTTTCTACGGTCTGTCTAAATTTCTACGGTCCGTACAACCGAAATTTAAGTTCAAAATTTTCCTAACTCAGGAACCTTCCTACATAAAACATCTACGACTCATCAAACATCCTACGACCCATCCTATTCATTTGTAGGTCAAAGTTCAGAAACATGAATTTCCCAGATCTCAACCTTATTCCTAAGAGTTCTATCTACAACTCGTAGAACCTTCTATGAACCATAAAAAGTTCTTGCAGGTTACAACCAACTACCCACAATGCAATATTTTCCATTTCAATTTTTTTGAGGTAATACATCTATCTATCCTAGACTGGTGTTGTTAGCCCCGTATGCAATCGAGTTCATCCTCTGACCCTATTGGGGCTCTACCAGTAGGCTAGGGTTCAACACCCCCAATGGTTGAACCACACGTATGAGCCATCCTTTGAAAGAATGTAACAAGTAAAAAAAATTTTAAAAAAAATAGTACACACGATCCAAAAAAGTAGTAAAAAAGAAAGTGTATTCCTAAGGATACCCTGTAGACTCTTGAAGATAAAATATGAACATCTCGGCACAAATCTGCAAGACTCTACTAGGCATTAGCTCTGTATAAGTGACAACAGTGAACCTGAGGTTCTAATACCAACTTGTTAGAACCTGAAAACTTGAGTCATGATGGTACCTACTATTACCCACTAGTAGGTAAGCCAACCATAAGATGGAATAATAGGTAATAGGTGTAAGGCTAGAAACAATAACTAACAGGAATTGCAGGATATAATTTGAAAGAAAAACAGAAGATAAGAATGGTAACATGAATTTTGTACATAGTTGCTACAAAAAAGTACAAGACCCAAAAGTGGACCAAAATATAAAGACTTGTCTCAAAAGCAAGAGACTAGCCAAAACATAACAGAAGGAAATAGGTATGCTCCAAAATAACATAAGTTCACCCTCATCTCCGATTCATCTTGCAACTGGCTCGATGCTAGTGCTGGTAATTGGTGCTAAGACATGCGTCACCAAATTAGATATAAAGTGTAATATGTGTACCAAAACAACATGTACTAGTATGCATTATAGGCCGACTGAGCTTGGAAAGTTAAAACAATAATGAAAAGGGGAAAAGTGAATAACTAGAAGTTACAAAAAGGAAATACTAACAGAAATCCTATCTAAGAAGCACACGAGCTAAGGAATTAAAGAACCTTCAAATAAATATTTTCCTAAAATCTAACTGGACCCTATAAGACTAGAAGATACACTTGTGTGCCATTTCAAATAAATAATCAAAACAGACACCTTTAATCCTGATAGGTACATAGAAGAGTAATGAAACTAATAAATGAATAGAGGATACCTCCTGAAGTGCCACGACCTTCCACAGACTTGAACCATGGAAAAGGCAACCCAAGAACCCAATAGCATCAACCAGTAAGGACTCAAAAGTAGCTAAATATTGCTATATGCATATACGTGATGGTTGTATATATTTTTTCTTATGTATATATACATGTATAATGTTAGTAGTATTATTTGTGCAATGCATAGTAGGAAGACATATGAAAGGACATCATGTAGATAATCGCATTCACTGAACTTGTTATTGTGACTTGTGGTTTTCAAGTGGTATTGCTCATTGTGATATGTGATTGTGCATGATTATTTGTAATTCTTGGTAGGCTCGTGTACCACACCGGTACACTAATTATGAATAGCTTGGGTACCACACTGGTACACTAACTATGAATAGCTCAGGTACCATACCAGTACATTAACTAACAGTATGTTTTGGGTTCTTTAAGAAGACCTACTATGTTCTTATGGTTCCATCACTAGACCTAGTATACTCTTACATAATATAATTGTTGCATGTTTGACCCTTGAGCGGTTTGGGTTACTTTGAATGGGAGTTGATCTGAGGTATGGGACATGGATAATGTTAAAGTAAGATAGGGAAAGGATTAGAAGTCTGGGCTATGTGTCACTTCTAAGGGTGGAGGTAAATTAAATGTTCACTTACATCTAAATTCTTGGGATTCTTCTGCATAATTATCTTAACTACCGGATTGAGTTTATGGAGACTTAATCATCTAGTTGTCTAGTATTAATCATAATGAACTTGTTTTTGTAATAGGTGCTAGGTTTAGTTGCTAAGGAAGAGTTGGTCTCAGGCGCCAGTTTTATATATTGTTCCAAAAGGACCAGGGAGTTGGGATGAGAAATTGAGAAGTACTAGTAAGTATGTGGATAGGGCTAGTGATGGTCTGGTATTCGTGGATAGTATTGTGATAGAAGGGTAAGGCTAAAATTTGACATTATTGTGACATAATATGTAGTCGTGGGAGGCCTAAGGGTGATTTAATTGCGGTGCTTAGTCATAGCATTTACCGAGAAAGAGTATCAGTATGTGAGTAGAGAGTTGGGGTGGTGGTTTAAATCTCATATTGCATAAATTTATGATTATCTAAATTATATTTTGTGGTTTCCTCGGGTTGACTGATGATGCCTGTCAGTACGTGTTGTTTTTAATAAGACTACTCTTGCTATGCCAGTTGGCATAGTCTAGTTGCAGGAATTCAGTGATATTTCATAGTTGAAGTCGATGATGATCTCTGATAGATTTTACTCCTCTTTTCTTATGGTGGGAGCTATGTCTTATTTCTTTTATAAACTGTACTATTAGAAGCTCATGTATAGGTTTAGACTAGTCCTTCGGGGGGGATGTTTGTTGGTCACTTGTAAGAACCTTGCATGTTTAAAAACAATTAAAGGTGTTTTCATAATTTTATAGGGTGTTAGATGATGTTGCACTTAATTTCCACATGCCTCAAAGTAAGTTGAGGGTGAGGGTTCTCCAATGTAGGTGTTATATGAAGTGCCCGCACAACCCGGTGAGTTGGGTTTTGAGAAAATGTGCTCCTTCTTTATATTATTCTCAGAAAGGATTTTTCTATGCCCTGTGCATTCAGTTACATATGAAATAATAAATTATCAATACAATCAGCCAAAGGAATTAATGATGCTTTCAACCATTGTGATACCTGAAGTGAATAACATTAAATGTCATAATGTTTAGCTCTTTATTCAATTGAATTTGTGAAATTCCCAAAATTATTGAATTAGTCAAATAAATATTGTCACGCCCCAAACTCAAAGGGTGCAACTGGCTCTTAATGCCAAAACTAAAGCCGGAGCTGACCCTACTGAACCATTTGCTACTAGCGCATGGCAGCCACACGCAATCAAGAAAAGAAACAAGTATATCTCGGCTTAAAATTAAGCCCTCGGCCGACAAGGCCCCTGTCAACAGATCTATAAACGAAATAGCTACTCCCAAGAGTTCATATAAAGAAATAGCCAACTAGCAAAAAAGTCCTGATTGGGCCGTTGAGGCCACCATGATCTCTATACAAAAACTGAAAGCAGGTATATATCAAGACAATACATCAAACATCTAACAAGCTTCAGCAAACAACAAACTAGGTCAGCATGGCCATAATGTAGCTATACACCCCACACACTAGTCTGCAAGTCTCTAAGAGTGGTAAAGATTGGCGGGACAGGGCCCCAGCCTACCCATAAAAATATATACAACAAA
>JAJONR010005578.1:0-35799 GCA_029582245.1 Solanum etuberosum | reverse complement strand
TACAATCTCTAACCAGATATGAATCTAATCTATCCACATATCGATGAACTCTATCCTCCATAGTAGCTACTACATTAGGAGCATACCTGGCCAAGGAATTAAATTTGAGACTGTACTCTCTCACGCTCATACCTCCTTGGTGGAGATTTAAGAACTGATCCGCACGGGCCTCTCGGATCTCCAATGGCAGATAATGGTCAAGGAATGCCTTTTTGAACTCTTTCCACATAGCTGAAGGTGCATCTGTTCCCCTAGATTGCTTCCAAGCTTCATACCACAATATAGCCACACCCTTTAATCTATATTTTGCTAGCTCAAGTTCTTCTTTACCAGTTACATGCATAACATCCAAAGTGCGTTGGATATGATCTATAAAGTCTTGTGGATCTTCATTAGGATTTGACCCGGTGAATGATGGAGGCTCCAAATTAAGAAAATCATGTATCCGTGTGCCAGCTGCACTATCTACCCTACTAGTGCCTGCAACTGGACCTTTTTGCCTTTGGCAGTGGCCAGCAACTATACGAGTCAATAATTGGACTGCATTCTTTAAATCTTGCTTGGTAGCATTAATAAGGGGTTTTTGAGGTGCAGCTTCCCTCCTTAGATCTTCTGGAGATGGAAGGGTCGGGGAAGTCTGTGATAGAGACTCATCTTGAGCCTCACTTTGAACAGCTTGACTAGGTGGTGGTTGGCTGGTCCCTTCTTGGGCAGCCACATCTACTCGTTTACCTGTACTTTTAATCCTTCTCATAACCGGCATCTTTTCTATAATAAAACAATTTGGAAGTTAGATATGATTCACCTACAACATTGGTTCTATCGCACGATCTAAGAAATGAAAGAAAAGAGACAACTCAAATATGTCCCGTAGCCGCTTGTTTATAAATGTGGTGCACAACACATCAATAAGCAAGACTCTACAAAGACACGACTTTGTAGGCTCCCTAGGATGACCTGCTCTGATACCACTTTTATCACGCCTCAAGTCCCATTAAGACGGATAGGCACCCGATGCCCTAAAGGACCAAGAAAACCAACATGTAACCTGTGCATACTATGCATATAACTATGACAATCTTAAGGTTATGACAAGTTCACATAGGATGCAGTGATACGAACCAACATAAGTAGACCCAAAACCTATATACAAGACTTGGCCGTTGAGTCCATAACTTGTTAAGACACAAGACGCAATTGAACTATTTACATTAGCCTACAAAGACTCTAAAAGATAGAAAACCTTAGTTTAGGGCGGGACAAGGCCCCGCCTTACCCTTAACTATCATACATCAACAAAATAGGTGCCAAAGACTCGGTAAGCCCCAAATCAACCTGGAGCTTCACCAATAGCATCTGAGTACCTGTGCTCCTACTAAAGAGGTCTACTAGCTGGAGTACCTGTGCCTGCAGAATGAAATGCAGTGCTCCCATAAGGGACGTCAGTACCAAAAAAATGTAATGAATATGTAAGGCAATAACATATGTAAAACAAGGCTCAAATGACATCAAGTATCCGTATATAAGTGCTTTCTAGGCTAAAACTGGTCAAAACTACGTAGTTTAGGGTTTAAACGACGTAGTTTAGGGGTGCAACGCATAAGGAAAAGACCAAAAGACCCCTGACTTAACTGTTGTCGGGGCCAACCGACGGACCAGACTGACGGTACGTGCTGGTCGGCCGTCGTTCACGACTGGGGCATCGATCTACGGACCTGGACCTCGGTCCGTGGCCTGACTTACTGTCCGTGGGTCCGGCCGTGGGTCGTGCCTTAGACGAATTTTTTAGAGCTTTCTGGGGAGGGTTGCAAGTGGCCTACCACGGACCACCAGCACGGACCGTAGGTCACCCTACGGTCCATGGGTGGCAACCGTGGGTTGCACTTGCAACTACGGAAAATCTGCATTTTGGTAGTTCTAGCATACGGGGTGTTACAATATCTAAAATCTTGAAATAACATGTTAAGAAATTAAAATATTTCAGAAATATTTGATTTAAAAAAAAAGTAAGAATAGCCAATATATTTTATAAAGGGGGTGTTGTAAAGAATATAAAATAGGCCTAGCTATTGGGATTTATTCTATAGTTACATTTATTTTGTTAAATACCCTACTTGTTTTCTTTAAAAAATATATATATACTTCCAGAAGTTAATTATTTTAGCCTCATATTCTGAAGGAAATTATTTTAGCTTTTAAATTAGTTTCAAATTTATTTGGGAGTTCTAAGCGATGGGTTAGGCCTAAATGAATATTATTTTAGCCCTTTTGGAAACTCTCAAACTATAAGCCCCCTTCTCTTCAACTTAAAAGGCCTAAAAGATTGCTATAAGTAAAAAAATATTAACCCATTTTCAAGAAGAAATATTTTTATCATTTTTGTTCTAAAAGTGTTTCCACAAAATTCACAAACAAATAATATTGGCTCACATAAATAATCTTCAAAATAAAAAAAAAGACAAACAATGTATCAAAAACTTAAAAAGTTTAGTAACATATCAAAACAATATGATCAAACTCAAAAAAAAGGAAAGGCTAAGAAATGTTGGACTCCTATTTATGAGACTCCAAGCATCGCGATGATCCTAATTGTTGTTGGCCTAATTTTTTAGGCCAATAATGAGTCCAAAGTAGAAACTCCAGCTCTCCGATTGTACATGAAACATAAGAAGAGGAAAAGATTAGTAACTTAATATTGAGCCAAAGATCAGTCAACAATGTATGTAAACTTGAAGTGATACAAATACTTTACTATTTTTGGAATTAAGCAAATATCCTAACTAATCCAATGTGGGTTAGTATACTAATATTCACGTTTCGGATAAACAATAAGTCATTTTCTATGTATTTTTTTTTCGTGACTATTAGCTATGTAAAGATACCAACACTATACTCGTATTAGTATTTATATACAATAAGCAGAGAAAAGTAAATAATTACTCAAAAGAAATTCAGAGTTTACAACATTAGCTCTTAGATATGCTATTTATGCAGACAGTATCTTAAGAAAAAATGAAATGGGTCCTAACTAATCTTGACATGCTAATCACAACAACTTAAATACGTTGGGCTACTATCAAATGAGTGATAGATTTAAATTCACAGAAACACCAATAATGCTAAACTGAAGACGAATAATAATAATCAGAGAAGGTTTTGATTGAAAAATGAAGTTGAACTTCAACATCATGTTTCAAGAACAATAACATCTGGCTCTATTCGGGGCTAAAACGACAAGCCTTGCGCCAACAATATCAACAGTAAGACTAGACGCTGAACTTATTTAAAGATAGATACGATAACTTTTCAATAAACCATTTGTATTTGAATACTCAAATCACTTCTTATGCAAAAATAGAACCCAAAAACTTAGCTAAAGCAGCAACCACTTTACAAGCAACATTCTCTTATTATTTTATTTTTTTAAGCTAAAGAAAGACAACAGTTATTCATAGAGAACATATCGATAGTTATTTGGCCTCTGCCATGAAATTGGAGGCATACTTCAAGTTTAACGCAACATAACTGAAAAATTAGATCAAGAGACGCTACATCTAATCATAGTACGACAAGATATGAATCAAAAAGTGAACGACTAGAGTATATGAAAAATCTTATCATGAAACAACTAATGCATGTTTATATGAGTAAATCAATAATTCATTTAAAAGACACTAATTTTTACTAATCTTATTTTTCTTATTTATGAATAAAACTTACAGGGAACAGGAAAACCAAACATGTTCAAAATAGGCAGAGACAAGGAGCACTGATTACTACTGTAAACAGAAAAAAAAACTAAAGCGAGTAGAACATTTCGGAACAATTTGTGATAAGACTGTGGAGGCAAAAATTGAGAACTGAGAAAGTTATAATCAGGAAATCAACTCAGAATGTACTTTATCATTCACACATATTTATTTAAATCATATTCAACTCAAAAAAAGCAAAGATTCAATTGCAATCGTATGCTAAAAAAAACAGACCAACAACAAAATGAACAAAACTTAAAGAAGGGTGAAATTGTATACGAAAATTAAGAATGTAATCCAGAGAAGGACGATTGCTAACCTTGTGTAGAGTAGCAAACTAAGTGCTTTGACGTCAAAAGACATCTCATTCAAACTCAAACTCGAACTCGAATCAAAGCCGAAATTAAAAGGACGAAAAAGATAAAATAATTCTGAAATCCAATGCTTGAAGTCGCTTTTGTCCCTCTTTTCTGTTTGTTATTGGATGATTGGTCAATTTTTTAGTTCGTTGATTCATCGATCATGATGAGAACCGAATAGGTTCCCTTTTATAGCCAAATTCGGCTCCAAAAATTTAAAATTTGAATTCTTGGAAACACAAATCTCAGAGGTAACAGAAAAGAAATGATGAAGGGGAAGACGAAATCTCTCAAGAATCGTCTTTTCAGATTGATTTGAAGGGGGTTGAGTGATTGATGGGGCACTTTTCCGGTGACCCGGAGCAGTTTCTCTGATGGACTTGATGGGAGAGCACGTGGGGCGGCCATGGGCAGCGATGGGAGATGACCCTGGGGCGTCTGTGGGCGGCGATGGGAGAGGATCCTGGGCATGGCGTTTTGGGGAAGAGAACTTGGGGAAGAGGCGGTCTGGGAAGGGGGGAAAATGTGATATCTGGGGAAACAGAGTATAGGGCGGTGTAGGAGTCTATTTTGGGTTCAGGAAAAATCGTTGGTTTGATCTAGACCGTCTGAATGTTTAATCGGACGGTTAAATAAAATTAGGAATTAAAAATGTTATATATATAATGGTAAAAGCTAAATTAATTAAAACCATTAAATCAAAATAGATGGCTGAGATTAAAGCTGAAAAGCACAATCCATGTGCGCGCCTACATGGCACACACAGATTGGCCGATTTAAGAAGACCCGGATTGTCAAAATTTGCTCAAATTAAATCCATTTAAATTATAACCTCTTCTTTATTAAATAGCCATAATTTATTAAATTAAAAATAATTATTGTTTGCAAGATTAGCTTATTTGATAAAATTAGTCATTCTAAAAATAAAATTAGTATAAATTAGTAACTCATTAATTAATTAATCTTTCCTAGTTTCAAAAAAATGTCGAAAAATGTTTATTATAGCAATAGAAATTATACTTAATTAATTAAAAAAAATCGAGTTAACCTTTAAGAACAATATATATTTGACGTAAAATTAAAAAAAATATATGAAAAAGTAAGCAGTAATATTTATATAATATATTTAATTTTTATACGAAATAATATTTATGAAATAAATTTATTAAATAAAATAAATACTTAAAAGAAAAATCTTTTCGTGTTCCTACAAAAATTTCATAACATATATATATATATATATATATATATTTTTTTTTTATTATTATTATTATTATTATTATTATTATTATTATTATTATTATTATTATTAAGCTTTAGTTAAATAAATGTGGAGAGCCAAAATTAGGTGTCAACGGCTTGCCCATTTCTTTGTCCAAGGAAGAGAGTAAAGAAGACGTGGACAAAGAAATATTGACACAATCCAATTTTAGGTGACCCACCAAAATACACCTTGAGCAAAACTTGACAAGAAATATTTATGGAGTTTTGGCCGAACTCTGGCTTTTGAGATGCCTACATATCTCAGGTTCCATGAGAAATCAGGCCATATGTAGTTCGAGAGTGTAGAAACATAGCAATTTTTTATTAAAATTTGCCCAGTATCAAATTATGGTAATACTGAAATATTTTGGTGGTGAGGTACGAAGAAATTAGCAAGAATAGAGGGACGGGACATAGTTCTTAAGAAACTTGAATGAGAAATGCTCCGTAGCCATTTCTACTGAAGACTTATGATAGAGAGATGAATTTTCAAAAGGATTGCCTAGTGTCGAGTTATAATGAACTGAGACATGAAAGAGTTATAAGTAAGATTTAAATCTGAACTTCTGAAGATCGAGTCGAGTTGAGTTTTGAAAGTGAATCCTTGACGTAGCTAGTGATGCTTGACATTGCACTAACTTTCCCTAGTTTGCTGCTTAGAGGGAGTTCCTCTTTGCAATGCGTTGTCCTGCAAAACAAGTAAAAGGGTGAAAAGTACATGTTGTGGTTCAAACATTATAAATTGAAATAGTAATGAAAAGAGTAGAGTGTAGATGTCCAAACAATTGTTGATGTCTCCTTTTTGTGTTGTGAATGTGACGTAGGTAAAGTAACTTGTAATGTAGAGGCCTCCGATTGGCGGAGCTGTTGTGGTTCAAACATTATAAATTGAAATAGTAATGAAAAGAGTAGAGTGTAGATGTCCAAACAATTGTTGATGTCACCTTTTTGTGTTGTGAATGTGACGTAGGTAAAGTAACTTGTAATGTAGAGGCCTCCGATTGGCGGAGCTGTTGTAATGTAAAAGCCTGCATCCGGATGTGTAAAGCTTGTAATGTAAAACCTCCGACTGGCGGGGTTGTTGTAATGTAAAAGCCATGCATCTGGCTGTGTAAAGCTTTTAATGTAATGCCTCCGACTGGCAGGGCTGTTGTAATGTAAGAAGCCTGCATCTGGGTGTCTAAGTCTTGTAATGCAACATTTAATTGTTAGCGTATGACAGCGTCGCTATGCTTGCATGCCCTCGGTCGATGGAGCTTCGGTGACGTCGCTACGATGTTAGTCTCCGATTGGCGAAGTGTTGCTTCTTTTGCTTATATACAGGATCCGATTGGTGGAGTTCGATCGATGTTTTCTATGTACAGCCTCCGGTTGGCGGAGTTTGATGATGTTTTCTATGTACAATCTCCAATTGGTGGAGTTTGGCTGATATTTCCTATGTACAGCCTCCGATCGGTGGAGTTGTTGATGAGGTTAGATTACAAGCTCCGGTTGGGTGGAGTTATTTTGACAAAAAGCTAAGTATCCTATTTTCCTACGAAGGGCCCCTTTCTTCAGTATTTGGTCTGGATCTTGAGCGTACCTGCAAAGATTTAAATGAAATATTCTTAGACATAAGATGCAAGTTGAAGTACTCACAGGAAATAAAGTAGGGAAAGAGCATTTTGGCTCATGATTGTGAGAAGTCGAATGGCGTTTCTGGTCATGCCCCGAGACTTGATGTTATCTTTCTTGATTACTGTGTTCCTGCACTCAAAGAAAATTTTAGTTTGGGGGGGGGGATGTTGATTGGTATCGACTTGCGGACTGAAGCCTCTTCATTGGAATCCTTCGGCACCTTCTTTGTCCCGCACATAGTTCCTTAACCTAGAGATTTGGCAGGTGGAAGACTAGGAAAATCTTTTTGAAAATAATTAGCTTGTTTTTCTAGCAAATAAGTATATTACGTATATATTAGGTATATATATAGTAATTCTCCAACATTTTTAGATTATGACATGTTCCGAAGTCCATCGAGCTTTCCATTTCGTTGACTATATCCAACATAGTCTTCTTATAGCTTTTACCCTTCTGATGACGAGATTCTTCATATTATGAGGTTACGCTAACTATGAGGAAGTTTTTCCTAAGGATAAGAAAAGAAATGGAAATTATGTAGTGCATTGATCGAGCCTGACTCAGGCTGCCTACGTATCCCCAAAATAGGAATCAGATCGTAACGTAGTTCGAATACAAGTGGGAGAAATAGAAGTATGTAATGCAATGACCGAGCTTGACTCAAGCTGCCTACGTATCCAAGTGGAATCAGGTCGTAACGTAGTTCGATACAATAGGAAAGTGAAAAATATGAAATGAAATGTAAGAACATGTAATGCAATAACTGGTCCTGACTCAGGCTGCCTACGTATCCAAGCGGAATCAGGTCAGGACGTAGTTCCAATACAATAGAAAAGAGAAAATAATGCAAGGGAAAAGTAAGAATATGTAATGCAATGACCCGACCTGACTCAGGCTGCCTACGTATCCAAGCGAAATCAGGTCAGGACGTAGTTCAAGTACAAAAGAAAAGTGAAAAATAATCCAGGGACCGAATCCGACAAGGATTGCCTATGTATCCCACCGAGGGAATTCAGGTCGAGCGTAGTTCTAAATACATGGAAATGATGATTTTAGGTTTTCTAAGGGAGACCGGATCCGATTTGGGTTGCCTACGTACCCCGCAGTGGGAAGTCAGGTCTAGACATAGTTCTGTTACATCAAAAATGCAAAAGTACCAGAAATAAACACTAATCTTGAGGTCTTCAGATGTAGTATTTCTTGATGGCGTCCGAATTGATTGGTTTTGTGCTCACTCTGTCGTCCATCTCTGCTAAGATTACTGCTCCTCCAGAGAGTACTCTATGAACCATGTAGGGTCCTTGCCAATTTGGTGCAAATTTCCCTTTGGCTTCTCCTTGATGAGGGAAGATCTTCTTCAATACTAACTACCCCGGTGCGAACTGTCAAGGTTTGACTTTCTTGTTGAATGCTTTGGTCATTCTGTTCTGATAAAGTTGACCGTGACAAATTGCATCCATCCTCTTTTCATCGATGAGCATTAATTGTTCATGCCTGCTACGTATCCATTTTGCATCATCCAGACCAATTTCTTGGATAATCCTTAAAGATGGTATTTCCACCTCGGCATGTATTACTACTTCCAAACCATAAACCAACATATAAGGATTTGCCCCAGTTGATGTTCTGATTATGGTGCAATAACCGAGTAAAGCTATGGTAGCTTCTCATGCCATTGCCTATGACTCTCCACTATTTTCCTTAAAATCTTCTTAATATTCTTTTTTGCAGCCTCAACTTCTCCATTCATCTGTAGCCGGTAAACCGTGGAATTTTGATGAGCAATCTTGAACCTTTCACAAGTCTCCCTCATAAGATCGCTGTTGAGGTTGGCTGCATTATCTGTTAAGATTGATTTTGGAATTCCAAGCCGACAAACTATATTATTGCGAACAAAGTCTGCCACTACCTTCTTAGTCACTGCCTTGTATGTCGAAGCTACGACCCATTTTGTGAAATAATCGATAGCCACCGTCCATTTGATGTGGGAGGCTCTATGGGTCCAATAACATCCATGCCCTAAGTGGCAAATGGCCAAGGGGAACCCATCACATTGAGCTCATTCGGTGGAACCCGTATAAAATCTCCATGCACTTGACACTGATGACACTTTTGCACATACCGGATGCTATCTCTCTCCATGGTCATCCAAAAATATCCAGCTCTTAAAATCTTCTTTGCCAAAGTGAACCCATTCATGTGGGGTCCACATGTTCATGCATTTATTTCTTCCAAAAGCCTTGTCGCTTCTGCGGCGTCGACACATCTCAACAATCCTAAATCTGAAGTTCTCCTATATAGGATTTCTCCGTTAAGGAAGAAATTATTAGGCATCCTCCTCAAAGTCCATTTTTGCTTGCTCGTGGAATTTTCAGGATATTCTTGTACTTCTATCAACCTTCTGATGTCATAGTACCAGTGTTTTCCATCCAACTCCTCATCTACATGAAAACAATATGCATGCTGATCATGTATCTCTACATCAATAGGGTCAATGTAGTTTTTGTCTGGATGCTGAATCATCGAGGACAATGTTGCCAAAGCATCGGCAAACTCATTTTGAGCTCGAGGGACATGCTTGAACTCAATCCTTGCGAATCTCCTACTCAACTCTTTTATGTAATGTAAATAAGGCAAGAGATTGACATTCTTAGTGGTCTATTCTCCTTGCACTTGATGAACCAATAAGTCGGAATCTCTTATTACCAAGAGTTCTTTGAGGTTCATGTCTATGGCCATCCTGAGTCCGAGAATACAAGCTTCATTAACTGCCATGTTATTGGTACAGTAAAACCTAATCTTGGCTGAGATTGGGTAATTTGACCTGTTTCTGAAATTAAGACTACTCATATTCCAACTCCAATAGAGTTTGATGCTCCATCAAAGAACATCTTCCATCCATCATACGACTCTGATATGTCTTCTCCTACAAACAAAACCTCTTCATCAGGGAAGTAGGTCGTGAGTCGCTTGTGATCCTGGTTTACCGGGTTTTCTGCGAGGTGATAGGCCAGGGCTTGTCCCTTGATAGCCTTCTGTGTCACGTACACAATATCAAACTCGCTCAACAAAATTTGCCACTTCACCAGTTTACCTGTAGGCATCGGCTTCTGAAAGATGTATTTGAGTGGATCCATTCTTGATATCAAATACGTGGTGTATGCAGACAGGTAATGCCTAAATTTTTGCGCGATCCACGTCAAAGCGCAACATGTTCGTTCTAACAAAGTATATCTTGCCTCGTATGGTGTGAACTTCTTGCTCAAATAGTAAATGGCTTGCTCTCTTCTACCTGTGTCATCATGCTGCCCCAATACACATTCGAATGCATTATCCATGACAGACAGATACAATAACAAAGGCTTCCCGGTTCTGGTGGGACCAATACTGGTGGGTTGGACAAGTATTCTTTGATTCTATCGAAAGCCTTTTGGCATTCCTCTTTCCATTTTGTGGCAGCATCCTTCTTTAGTAATTTGAATATGGGTTCACAGATCATTGTGGATTGAGCTATGAACCAACTGATGTATTTTAGTTTTCCTAAGAAACTCATCACGTCTTTCCTGGTCTTCGGTGGAGGTAGCTCTTGGATTGCCTTTATCTTTGAAGGATCCAACTTTATGCCTTTCCTACTAACTATGAATCCCAGTAGCTTTCCCGCGGGTACTCCAAATGCACACTTTGCTGGATTCAACTTCAGATTATACTTACGCAACCTCTCAAAGAACTTTCGTAAGTCATCCAGGTGGTCTGAACTTCTTTTGGATTTGATAACGACTTCATCCACGTACACTTCAATTTCCTTGTAGATCATGTCGTGAAAAAGGGTAGCCATGGCCCTCATGTAGGTTGCACCTGCATTTTTTAGACCAAAAGGCATTACTCTATAGCAATACACCCCCATGGAGTGATAACCGCTGTCTTCTCTGCATCATCTTCGTCCATAAGGATTTGGTGATATCCTGCAAAGCAATCGACAAATTATTGCAACTCATGTTTTGCACAATTATCGATGAGTATATGGATATTTGGGAGAGGGAAATCATTCTTAGGACTGGCTCTGTTGAGATCTCGATAGTCCACACATATTCTGATCTTTCGATCCTTTATTGGTACATGCACAATGTTGGCTAACCATGTAGGGTAATTTGTAGCCCTCACAACGTTTGCCTCAATTTGCTTAGTTACCTCCTCCTTGATCCATAAACTCAAATCCGGCTTGAACTTTCTCGTCTTTTGTTTAACAGGTAGACAAATAGGATCAATTGGTAATTTGTGTGAGACAATATCAGTGCTTAATCCTGGCATGTCATCGTACGACCAAGCAAATACTTCAACATATTTCTTAAGCAACTTTATTAACTCTTGTTTTCTTTCATCCTCCAAATGTATGTTGACTCGTGTTTCCTTCACGATTTCCTTATCTCCTAAGTTGACAACCTCTGTTTCATCCATATTGGGTTTTTTCTAACTTTCAACTCGCTCGATCTCATGTGGTAGATTTTCAGGCATCATGCTTTCGTCGTACTCTTCGTGATCTTGTTCATCGCTTTCACCTTGATCGGTGGATTCATTACATGTCATAACCATTGAACGAGGATTCTTATTAATATGAGTGCTAAAAATGCAAAAGGTAAGTAAAAATAAATAGATATTTTAAAATAACGAGGCAATTTTTAAGAAAAATAAAGATTTTTTATTTCAAAGCATTCTAGCTTTTAGAAGAGGCAAGCAACAAAAGATTAGGCATGATTCAAGCCTCAATTTGATCATGCAAATTTTAAAAATAAAAACTTCTTTTCCACACTACCAGGACTCTGGTTGAAACAGGGACGGGTTGATGGTCCAGTTCTGTAAGATTTCTCCAGGTTCGGCATCACGAATGGTCAATTTGCTGAGATTTATCTCTTGCTCTTCTCCAGCCATGGCCACGAACAAATTGCCTATTCCTTCTACGATGTCATCATCGCCTGCTTGATCTGGAATCAAAGATTGTTCTGGTACAAAAATCATCTTGCTTAACCCGTGGTGGACTTTTTCCAAGGTAGGCTCATATCCGAGTCCGTTGGTGCCTCTCTGATGCTTCAGCTGGATTGGCTCAACTATGCCATTGGACTTTGGTCCAAGTACACTCTTTGGCTGATACTCATACTTCAACATCTCTGACGCAACCATTTTTGCTGCACTTGACAATTTTGTATCATCTGGATCTGCTTCCTCATTGACCCTTACAGCTTGCATGATTTCCAAAGTGTGAAAAGTCGCTCCGTCTAACTCGTTGGTAACTGGGATAGAATTGACAAAATGGATGGGGTGACTGAGCTCCCCATGGATGGTAACTTCTGTGTGACCCCACTCAAATTTCACACACTGATGAAGAGTGGAAGGGACCTCTCTTTCCATGTGAACCCATGGTCTTCCCAGCAACAGGTTGTAGTTGGATGACACATCCATCACTTGAAATAGGGCAGGGAGTTCAGCCGGCCCTACTTGCAATGTGAGATAGATATCTACAATGACACTTCTTTGTGCTCCATCGAAAGCTCTAACTTTCACACGACTCTCCCTTATCTCTCCCATATAAACACCTAAATCCCTTAGAGTGGTGAAAGGACAGATGTTACATCCAAACCACCATCAATTAAGACTCGAGTCACAATCTTATCACAACAGTTGACTGCGATGTGAAGCGCTTTGTTGTGCCCAGCCCCTTCCGTAGGCAGCTCATCATCATGGAAAGAAATATTGTTAGCTTCCACTATTCGTTCAATCGTTGAAGCCAAGGTTTCACTTGTGGTCTCTTTTGGAATGTTCACTCCGTCTAAAACTTCCATCAAAGCATTCATATGAGCTTCAGAACTCATAAGCAAAGAAAAAATAGATATATGGGTAGGCGTCTTCTTCAGCTGCTGTTCGACTGAATAGTCTTTAGGCTGCATCTTCTTCCAAAATTTTTGTGGCTTCAGCATTGGTAACATTCTTCTTTGGATTCTGTTCTTTTCCAAGAACTCTTTGATTTAGATCCTCTGAGGCATAACACCTCCCCGACCTAGTCATCCTTGGCGTGTGCTCGATAGTCTCATGGGACTGCTTTGGTTTCATATTCAGGCTTTCTAGCGATTAGAGTGGTAACTACAACTCTTGGGAGATATGTTTGGACAGTCAGAGGTTCCCTTAGTTGAAATGTGATAATATGGTGCACCGAAGATGTCATGGCATCTGCTTCATCCACGTTTGGATAGTCGGGGTCCTCATATTCGCCATCTAGAGTAACCATGTTGACTTCCCAATTCTCATGGTTTGGCAAGAGGTTATTGTTTACATTGGGAGGTGCTGGAGTACATTTGATTACTCCTCTCTTGATCAAAGACTCGATCTTGTTCTTCAAACCATAACAATCTTCTGTGTCGTATCCTTGCACTCCCGAGTGGTAAGCGCATCGCTTGTTTCCATCAAAATTACGAGGGATTGGATCAGGAACTTTTCCTTCAACTGGTTGCAGCACTCCCACTGTCCTCAACCTCTCAAACAATTGGGCATAAGGTTTGGCAATGGGTGTGTAAGCGCGAGCATTTCTAGCTTCGAGATTTGGACGTGGTCTCGGTGCATATGCTGGTCTATTTTGGTGGATTGGTGCATAGACATGGACATATGGTCTTGGTGGATTTTGGTATGTTGGTGCTCGGGGTGGATTATAGTGGGGTTGGGTATTATATACTGGGTATGGGACATATGAAATATGTGCAGCAATTTGGGGATTGTTGGGTATCGGTGGGAGGGTCCTCCCTGTTGGTAAGTGACAGCTGAAACATCCTCCCTTTTCTTCTTGATGCCGCTAATGGCACCCAAATGTATAGCCCTACTTGCAGCTTGCAATGCGATCATAGACTGAATTTTCTCAGATTTAACACCCTCCTCTATGAAGTCTCCCATCTCGACCAATTCTGCAAACTCTTGGCCCATCATTGACATCATCTTGTCAGTAGACACCTTCTTGAGCTCGAATAAAGTACTTCAAGACCTCACTTTCATCTAGTGGTGGTTGCACTCTTGCGGCTTCATTTCTCCAACGTCGTGCGTACTCTTGGAAATTCTCAGAAGGCTTCTTCTGTATGTTGGCCAATGAAATCTGTCGGCTGTAATTTCAGTATTGAATCTGAAACGAGTCATGAAATCCTCAACCATTTCCTGCCAGTCACGCCATTTCTGAGGATCCTGGCGCGTATACCAGGTCAATGCTTCTCCAGACAGACTTCGAATGAACAACTTCATCCTCAGCTTCTCATTTCTCCCTACACCGACTAACTTGTCACAGTATGCCCTTAAATGTCCGTGAGGGTTACCTTTTCCATCAAACATGTCAAACTTCGGTGGTTTGTACCCTACAGGCATGTCAATGTCTGGATGGATGCACAAGTCATCATAATCCAGACTCTCTGTTCCTCTAGTGACTTGTAAGCTTTTCAATGCTTTTCTCAGACCATGAAGTTAGGCATTGATCGATGCATCCTCTTTCAACCGAGCATCTTTTTCTATTTCTGCATATTGGTCGACCTCATACGGGACATTAACCACAGCTGGCGTTGTCAAGGTAGGAGCTCTAGCGGCATATACATGTGGAACATGTGGCTCATAGGGAGCGGCGACATGTGCCCTGAGTATCTGTTTCATTATAGGTATGGTAGGATCGCGATTAGAGAGGTCATGAATGGTCCTGACTGTGGTTGGAGAAACCGGTGGAACTCGACCATGTGCGGGAGTGTGTTGAGTTTGTTCTGGCTGATTTGGCAAGTTGGCAAAAGGCGAGTCTGCCTTTGGGAAGTAGATAGGTGTCTTGAAAGTTGAGAAAGTGGAAGCCGACAGTTTGGCCAAGTCTCGCACTTGGCGTAATTCTTCCCTCAAGATCTCGAGTTCCTGCTTCATGTGAGCCATTTTCTCTTCATTTTGGATGTCTGTTACGTTTCGAGAACCTTCGGGGTCCTCAATAGGTATCATTATGTTTGCAGCAGCGTTGAACTCCTCTCTATCAGTCATCTTTCCTTTTGATCAAAGGTTGTATCGTGATTCAGCCAGTTTGCAAGTCGACACAAATCAACGTACTTTTGGGGATAAATGATGAAAAAGAAAAGAAAACAAAGAAAAAGGGGAACTATGTTAGTTTGGGATACATTGAAAGATGTAACAAATATATAAGTGTAACACATATATACGCTAATTTAGCGACATTTAAAACGCGTCCTAATATAAAACCTCTCTTTGCCTGAGGTAGGCCTACGTTGCAATTAGTTTGATAATGAATGATCCATTTAAACACATTTTAGATTTGGAGCAAACATAACTTCATTGATCAAGGCAATCTGGCTATTACACTGATGTAGGCGATCAGAGGCCTAAGAAATGAAAGTACAGGGGTGGCCATAAGGTATACAAGAGGGATAGGCCATACGGCGCTTTGAGGAGAGAGTTTTAAAAAAGAAAGACGACCCACGACTAGGTTGGGGCATCGTCACCGTCATCATCCCCATCATAATATGGCCTTGGGTAGTACTCTGGGGATTCGTCGATCTTCCATTCCCAGTTGTTTGAATCTTCCCTTTCATCAAACCCTATGGAGCCATATTTCGAGTGAGCGTCTTCTACTGTTGGAACCGGTTCATTCTCCATATGCATCACTCCTCCATCTCTAGGGTCATACAAGTTAGGGTCATGCTCTGAATATCTTTTGAATCCTCTTCCATCTCCTCAGTTGGCTCTCTAGGATCCTCTTCTGGGTCCTCCTCCGTCTCTTCATTTGGTTCATCGTCAACTGCATGTATGAGATGGTTGATAGACCGTGGGGTCACCTGATGATACATAGTTGTGGTGATGGGCATGAGGTTCAATAGCTCTGTGCCAATTTGATTTGATCTTTGGGTGTCTATGAACCCCAAGATCCCGTCACAGCTGGGCCTTGCGAGAATTCTTCCTATCATAAAATAAGTATAATATTCAGGAGTGCACCACGACTCAACCCCCATGCCTAAGTCAAGAATGTCATACCATCCTTGTACCAAAGTAGTGATCCTTTCAATCGAGATTCTTCCTTCATAATCGACCTCTACTAATGCCATATTTGACCATAGAGGAACACCTTTAGTAATTCCAAACTGTCGGAGGACTCTTAGAGGTGCATAAGGATGTAATCCTTCCAACCTAATCAACTCAATGAAATAGACGTGGTTGGTTCTCAACAGAGCTCGGACATGGACCCATGGTAGTCGCCACTGAATATGGTTCCCTGTGAGGTGGGTCAGGAAAAAGCGCCAACCATCTTCATTATTTGGGGTATCCCACATGCTCAATCTCATCGCATGGCTTCTGATTTTGTTATGTAAGTCTGCTTCAGTGCCATTTTCTGCTTGTCTTTGATAGAAGTGTTCCAACACCCAAATCTGTAGCAACAGGTTACTTCCCTTAAATTGATCATATCCTCTAGAGCAGAGGGATAATGATCGAAATATTTTAGCCAAGATCATGGGTACGATGGTCACTCTAACTGGTCCTCTAAACATGAAGTTCACCATAGGCAGTAGGTTGATGTCGACACAACCTTTTTTCTTAGGGAAGATCATAATACCCAAAAAGGCCATCATGAAAATAATAGCCCTGTGCCTCTCCCAATCAACCCTGGAGATAAAGAATTCTTGCTGGAACCTATAATAGCTCTCTCGACGACCGAATCTTTTAAAAAGATAATCCAACTTGACCCATCCTTCATCAACTCTTCGCAAACCTGGGCCTACTCTCAACCCCAAAGACTGGAGAAAACCAATTCCCGACGTAGTGCGCGGGGCCAAGGGTGCTCTGCCAGCCAATGGTAAATCAGCAATTTGACTTATCTCCTCCAGTGTTGGTATGATTTCAAAATATGTGAACTGGAAAATCACTGTTGCTGGTTTCCAAAATTCAATCGTTAGAGTAATGAGCGATTTTTTTGCCTCCACATTTAGTAGATCAATTAATGACCCCAGGTGTGACATAATCTCATTTCCGTATGCCAGTTGGATGTTTCCCTACCACTCTTTCAAAGTTCGGGGTACCTCAGTCATCATCCTGATATTAGGGAGGTTTTGGTTGATTTGCATCTAAAAGAAAGGTAAAAGGGTATGATGAGTTTATTTGCTCCAAATCTGTTAAGTGTTTAGTTTGGATTATCCATATCAATTTCACACAAAATGTATGTCGTCGAGTTTTAAAGAAGAAACTCATTGACATTTGGGTGGTTTCATAAACGCAACGACAATACCTTATATTGCCTTGCCTAAGGCTATGCAACATGACCTATTTCTAGAGTAGGATTTTTTCGTAGATGATCGAGAGTGGGACTGAGTAGTTGTGAGAAAGCGCACTATCTTAATTGCACCAACTCTGAAACTAAGGAATCCAAAGAGAGTTTCGGAGGAGTGCAGGAACACCCCTCACGTGTTTAGTGTGTGTTTGTGTACGGCCAAAGACTCGATATAAAGTACAAATGACAGTGTAGGAAAGCAGTAACAAGTAGTATTTTAGAACAAATAAGGAACAGAAGCTTGGATTTCACTTGCGACCTTTCAGTCAAAGCAATATATCAATAATAAGCTGAAAATAAACACATAATCATAAATGTTATTCCTAAATTGAGTTTTCTAAGGTTAAAACATAAGTAAGAGTCCCCAGCAGAGTCGCCAAGCTGTCGCACCCCTATTTCGAGCCAGCCGAAACAGTTCAGAATATAATATGGCCGCTACTCTGATTTTTGAAAAAAATATTTTGTTTTAGAGTCACCACCTAATTTTAAGGAAATATTAGAAAAACCATTTTTTCTTTATGTAAATGTAAACTTTATTTTGATTTGCGAAACCAGTGAGATTCTGAGTAAGGGTTTTGGTTACTCGAGGGGAAGGTATTAAGCATCCCTCAGAGCCTATCCGAAGATAGTACTTAAAATCAATTTAGGAAAAATAATTAGAAAAAATGTATTTATTTATTTAGTTTTAAAATTCGTGATTAGTTTAAGAAAAAGAGTAAAATACAAGGTATGACATATATATGTCTATTAAATAAAATTTAATAGTAGTATGTTTATCATACGGTAAAATAAATAAGTAAAATAAATAAATGCACTTAAAATGTACGACGATTTTTATATGTTGGAAAATATAGATGTATCATAATAAACTTAACCTAAAAAATGTATAGATGTTGAATTTAAAGGATATGAAAATTTGTTGTTTTATTTATATATAGAATTAAGACGTAAAAGAAAATAAAATAAAATGAGATAGTCGTCGGGTGAAATATGTAGTAATATGTGTGAAAAATGAAGTTTAATAAAATAATAATGATACTAAATGTTAAAATATTATATAAAGTTTGTGATCTTAAATAGATTTATTATAAAGTGTAGTATCTACATCTAAGTTGTCTAAAACATATGAGCACTTACTATTTATTTATATGTAGGAATAAATTGACCATAGATTAGATGTAATAAAAATAATATGTATATTTAAGTATAGAGATTTATAAATTATAAAAATAAATAAATAACATTCGTAAAATGGATAGTAGATAAAAATAATAGGTTATGTATAGAGAAAACTAAATATAAAAATATAGAATTTATACCTCTTATGTGCATGATATGTATATGTATATACCTTGTATTTTTGAACCTGTTGGCATATCTAAAATCTTGAAATAGCATGTTAAGAAATTAAAATATTTCATAAATATTTGATTTAAAAAAAGAAGTAAGAATAGCCAATATATTTTATAAAATGGTGATGTAAAGAATATAAAATAGGCCTCGCTATTGAGATTTATTCTATAGTTACATTTATTTTATTAAATATATAAGCCTACTTCCCTACTATAAGACCCCTTCTCTTCAACTTAAAAGGCTAAGAAATGTTGGACTCCTATTTATGAACCCGTTGGCATATCTAAAATCTTGAAATAGCATGTTAAGAAATTAAAATATTTCAGAAATATTTGATTTAAAAAAAGAAGTAAGAATAGCCAATATATTTTATAAAAGGGTGATGTAAAGAATATAAAATAGGCCTAGCTATTGAGATTTATTCTATAGTTACATTTATTTTATTAAATATATAAGCCTACTTCCCTACTTGTTTTCTAATAAAAATATATATATACTTCCACAAGTTAATTATTTTAGCCTCATATTCTGAAGGCAATTATTTTAGCTTTTAAATTAGTTTCAAATTTATTTGGGAGTTCTAAGCGATGGGTTAGGCCTAAATGAATATTATTTTAGCCCTTTTAAAAACTTAATTTGGAAACTCTCAAACTATAAGACCCCTTCTCTTCAACTTAAAAGGCCTAAAAGAATGTTATAAGTAAAAAATGTTAACCCATTTTCAAGAAGAAATATTTTTTATCATTTTTGTTCTAAAAGTGTTTCCACAAAATTCACAAACAAATAATATTGGCTCACATAAATAATCTTCAAAATAAAAAAAAAGACAAGCAATATGTCAAAAACGTAAGAGTTATGTAGGCATAAATAAATGTTAGTAACATATCAAAACAATATGATCAAACTCGAAAAAAAGGAAAGGCTAAGAAATGTTGGACTCCTATTTATGAGACTTCAAGCCTCGCGATGATCCTAATTGCTGTTGGCCTAATTTTTTAGGCCAATAATGTGTTCCAAAGTAGAAACTTCAGCTCTCCGGTTGTACATGAAACATAAGAAGAGGAAAAAATTAGTAACTTAATATTGAGCCAAAGATCAGTCAATAATATATGTAAACTTGAAGTGATACAAATACTTTACTATTTTGGGAATTACGCAAATATCCTAACTAATCCAATGTGGGTTAGTATACCAATATTCACGTTTCGGATAAACAATAAGTCATTTTGAATGTGTTTTTTTTTCGTGACTACTAGCTATGTAAAGATACCAACACTATACTCGTATTAGTATTTATATACAATAAGCAGAGAAAAGTAAATAATTACTCAAAAGAAATTCAGAGCTTACAACAGTAGCTCTTAGATATGCTATTTATGCAGACAATATCTTAAGGAAAAATGGAATGGGTCCTAACTAATCTTGACATGCTAATCACAACAACTTAAATATGTTGGGCTACTATCAAATGAGTGATAGATTTAAACTCACAGAAACACCAATAATGCTAAACTGAAGACGAATAATACTGATCAGAGAAGGTTTTGATTGAAAAATGAAGTTGAACTTCAACATCATGTTTCAAGAACAATAACATCCGGCTCTATTCGAGGCTAAAACGACAAGCCTTGCGTCAACAATATCAACAGTAAGACTAGACGCTGAACTTATTTAAAGATAGATACGATAACTTCTCAATAAACCATTTGTATTTGAATACTCAAAGCACTTCTTAAGCAAAAATAGAACCCAAAAAATTAGCTAAAGCAGAAGCCACTTTACAAGCAACATTCTCTTATTATTTAGTTTTTTTAAGCTAAAGAAAGACAACAGTTATTCATAGAGAACATATTGATAGTTATTTGGCCTCTGGCATGAAATTGGAGGCATACTACAAGTTTAACACGACATAACCGAAAAATTAGATCAAAAGACACTACATCTAATCATAGTACGACAAGATATGAATCAAAAAGTGAACGACTAGAGTATATGAAAAATCTTATCATGAAACAACTACTATATGTTTATATGAGTCAATCAATAATTCATTTAACAGACACTAATTTTTACTAATCTTATTTTTCTTATTTATGAATAAGACTTACAGGGAACAGGAAAAGCAAACATGTTCAAAATAGGCAGAGGCAAGGAGCACTGATCACTACAGTAAACAAAAAAAAAAAAACTAAAACGAGTAGAACATTTCGGAACAATTCGTGATAAGACTGTGGAGCTAAAAAATGAGAACTGTAGAAAGTTATAATCAGGAAATCAACTCAGAATGTACTTTATCATTCACACATATTTATTTAAATCATATTCAACTCGAAGAAACCAAAGATTCAACCAAAACGAAGAATTGCAATCTTATGCTAAAAAAAACAGACCAACAACAAAACGAACAAAACTTAAAGAAGGGTGAAATTGTATACGAAAATTAAGAATGTAATCCAGATAAGGAGGATAGATAACCTTGTCTAGAGCAGAAAACTAAGTGCTTTGATGTCAAAAGACTTCTACTTCAAACTCAAACTCAAACTTGAAGCAAAGCCAAAATTAGAAGGACGAAAAAGATAAAATAATTCTGAAATCTAGTGCTTGAAGTAGCTTTTGTCCCTCTTTTCTGTTTGTTATTGGATGATTGTTCGATTTTTCTCGTTCGTTGATTCATCGATCATGATGAGAACAGAATATGTTCCCTTTTATAGCCAAATTTGGCTCCAAGAATTCAAAATTTGAATTCTTGGAAACGCAAATCTCCGAGGAAACAGAAAAGAAATGATGAAGGGGAAGACGAAATCTCTCAAGAATCACCTTTTTAGATCGATTTGAAGGGGGTTGAGTGATTGATGGGGCACTTTTCCGGCGGCCCAGAGCAGTTTCTCTGATGGGCGTGATGGGAGAGCACGTGGGGCGGCCATGGGCGGCCATGGGAGAGGAGCCTGAGCGTCTGTGGGCGGCTATGGGAGAGGAGCCTGGGCATGGCGTTTTGGGAAAGAGAACTTGGGGAAGAGGCGGTCTGGGAAGGGGAAAAGAATGTGATAATTGGGGAAAGAGAGTATAGGGCGGCGTATGAGTCTATTTTGAGTTTAGGAAAAATCATTGGTTTGATCTGGACTGTCTGATTGTTTAATCGGACGGTTAAATAAAATTAGGAATTATATATATATATATATATATATATATATATATATAATGGTAAAAGCTAAATTAATTAAAACCATTAAATCAAAATAGATGGTTGAGATCAAAGCTGAAAAGCACAATCCATGTGCGCCCCTACATGGCATACACGGATTGGCCGGTTTAAGAAGACCTGGATTGTCAAATTTTGCTCGAATTAAATCCATTTCAATTATAACCTCTTCTTTATTAAATAGCCATAATTTATTTAATTAAAAATAATTATTGTTTGGAAGATTAGCTTATTTGATAAAATTAGTCATTCTAAAAATAAAATTAGTATAAACTAGTAACTCATTAATTAATTAATCTTTCCTAATTTCGAAGAAATGTCGAAAAATGTTTATTGTAATAATAGAAATTATACTTAATTAATTAAAAAAAATCGAGTTAACCCTTAAGAACAATATTTATTTGACGTAAAATTTAAAAATAAAATGAAAAAGTAAGCAGTAATATTTATATAATATATTTAAGTTTTATAAGAAATAATATATATTAAATAAAATAAATAATTAAAAAAAATCTTTTCGTGTTCCTACAAAAAATTCATAACATATATATATTTTATTATTATTATTATTATTATTATTATTATTATTATTATTATTATTATTATTATTATTATTAAACTTTAGTTAAATAAATGTGGAGAGCCAAAATTGGGTGTCAACAGTGTTGATGCAGATAAGAATGTCATAGCTTATGCATCGCGGCAGTTGAAAGTGCATGAGCGAAATTACCCGACACATGATTTAGAGTTGGCAGCGGTAGTGTTTGCTCTCAAGATCTGGCGGTATTATCTTTATGGTGTCAAGTGTGAGGTATTTACTGACCACCGTAGCCTACAACATGTATTCACTCAAAAGGATCTAAATCTGAGACAATGAAGGTGGATGGAGTTACTTAAGGATTACGATATCACCATCCAGTATCATCCGAGTAAGGCTAACGTGGTGGCAGACGCATTAAGTCGGAAGGCAGTAGGTATGGGTAGTCTAGCTTGCTTGGGCGTATCCAAGCGACCTTTGGCCAAGGAGATTCAAACCTTGGAGTCTAAGTTCATGCAGTTGGGCATCTCAGAGAAAGCTGGGGTGTAAGCTAGCATTGAGATTAGACCCACGTTCATTGAGGAGATCAAGGCCAAACAGTTTGAGGATGAGAATTTGAATGAGCTTAGAAAGAAGACAGTGTATGGTAAGGCACAAGATATGGTTCTTAATGTGGAAGGTGTGCTTAATTTTAAGGGGAGAATTTGTGTTCCCCGAGTGGATGACTTGATTTAGAAAATGTTGACAGAATCCCATGGTTCGCGGTATTTCATTCATTCGTGTGTGACTAAGATGTACCGAGATTTTAAGCGACTTTATTGGTGGTCTGGCATGAAGAAGGACATAGCCGAGTTTGTGGCTAAGTGCCAAAACTGCCAGCAAGTAAAATATAAGCATCAAAAGCCTGCAGGTTTGCTTCAGAGAATGCCAATTCCGGAATGAAAGTGGGAAAGGATAGCTATGGATTTCGTGGTTGGTCTCCCCAAGACTTTGGGGAAGTTTGATTCTATTTGAGTAGTGGTTGACAGATTGACTAAGTCAGCCCATTTTATTCCAGTCAGAATAGACTATAATGCTCAGCAGTTGGCTAAGACTTATGTGAAAGAGATAGTGAGGCTGCACGGGGTGTCCCTTTCTATCATCTCAGACCGTGGTACGTAGTTCACATCCAAGTTTTGGAGGAAATTGTGTGATGAGTTGGGCACTCAACTCACTTTTAGCACAACTTTCCATCCACAAACGGACGGACAGTCAGAGAGAACGATCCAAGTGTTAGAGGACATGTTGAGAGCATGTGTGATTGACTTTGGAGGGCATTGGGATAAGTTCCTACCATTTTGTGAGTTCTCTTATAATAACAGTTACCACTCCAGCATTGACATGGCACCATTCGAGGCACTTTATGGGAGGGGATGTAGATCATCCATAAGGTGGTTTGAGGCTGGAGATATGAAACCTTTGGGGGTAGATTTGGTGAAGGATGCTCAGGATAAGGTGAGAAGTATCCAAGCTAAGCTTCTAGCAGCCTAGAGTCGACAGAAAAAGTATGTGGATCGTAAGGTAAGGGACATGACATTTCAGGCTGGTAAACAAGTTCTTCTAAAGGTATCACCCATAAAGGGGGTGATGAGATTCGGTAAGAAGGGAAAGCTTAGTCCTCGATACATTGGTCCATTTGAGGTTCTTGACTGCGTAGGGCCAGTGGCTTATAGGTTGGCTTTACCACCTAGCCTTTCTGGAGTCCATCCAGTGTTCCATGTGTCCATGTTGAAGAAGTATCATGGAGACGGAGATTACATTATAAAGTGGGACTCAGTGTTGTTAGACAAGGACCTTCAGTATGAGGAGGAACCGATTGCAATTCTTAATCGTGATGTCCGGAAGATGAGGACCAAAGAGATTAAATCCGTGAAAGTTCAATGGAAGCATCGTCCAGTTGAGGAAGCTACTTGGGAAATCGAAAAGGACATGCAAGACAAGTATCCCCAGTTTTTCGACGATTCAGGTACTACTCTACTCTTACTTTAGTCAGTTTTTCCTAGTTTATCACTCGGGGACGAGTGATGGGTAAATTGGTATCTATTGTAACGACCGGTTTCCGTCGTTATAGAAAAGTCAATGGGGAAAGAATTGGGGCCAGAAAACTTTGAGTAGTGACTTGAAAAATTGTAGCCTAGTCTAGATTTGGACGAAATCTGAGTCAGGTGAGGCCCAGGGAAATCTGGTAATGAATGGGGGATCTAATTATGAATTTGATCATATGAGTATATAGCTAAGACGTTAAGTAACTCGTACGACTTTACGGAATCAAATTCAGGCGAGTAGAACTCCTGAAACCGATCTTGGCGTGAAAGGGTAGTTTTTGAACGTCAAGGGTTGAAGGTGTGTTGTGAAATGGGGACTTGGAACTCAAATTCTGAGGTTCTGTCTCCGTATAAGCTGCCAGGGCGGGGCCGCTATGGCGGGATGAGGTCCGCTGTAGCAGGCCACTCGCGACTTAAGTCGGAAAAAAACCCCAATTTCATTATTTTTATGCAAACTTCGTTCTTAAGAGTTAGGAGACGACCTAAGGTGATTTCTTGACAGTTTTGCACGACTTTTGGTGCTAAAGGTAAGGATTTTACTCCCCTAATCCGTTTTTCGATCCGTAGAACTTAGATTCATGGGTAATTATCGTTGGGGGAGGGTTTTGGCCTGAAGTTGATGGTGGGAAAAGCCCTAGCTGCACCTTAGGATCATGGGTTTGGTTTTGGGCTATGGGGTTTGTTATAATCCGGATAATTAGACCTTAATTTATTGATCCTTGCGTTGTATATCTTGTTTGTAGACCTAGAACAAGCAGAAAAAATCCGGAAAGGGAAGGATCACGTGATTTATGAGGATTCAAGCTTGATTTCGAGGTAGGTGATGGTTTGATTTCCTATTTGTGTGATATATATCGATTGATTGCTATATTGTATGCATGCGTGTATGCGAATAGGGAAATGTGGAAACAAGCCTAATGAAATGATTATGTATGAACAATACATGCCATGAACCTGTTTACTTTATTGTATGATTTGAGTATTGTTCATTATGGATGTGATTGTGGTTGTGCTGATTGGATCGGGTGTCACGTTCCGACACATACATTGAATCGGGTGTCACGTTCCGACACATACATTGAATCGGGTGTCACGTTCCGACACATACATTGGATCGGGTGTCACGTTCCGACACATGCATTGGATCGGGTGTCACGTTCCGACACATGCATTGGATCGGTGTCACGTTCCGACACACTAACAGTTTGGGTGTGGGTTTCTTGAGAGAACTACTTATGACTGTTATGCTTATGTCTACTTGTCATTGATAATGGAAGATTGTATGTTGTTCTGAAATTATAACTGAACTGTATTCTGTATATGTGTGCTTATTATATTGTGATTGTTCGTTGTATATTGTGCTTATGGGAGTAGCCGCGTGATCCTACCAGTACACTGTGGTTGTGTACTGATACTGCACTTGCTCTTTCTCTGTTGAGTACAGGGCATCTTCAGGCGGCTACTGACAGACCTCATTTAGGAGATCGCTGATTGAGACCGAATTTAAGGGTGAGCCAGTTCTTCCAGGCTGCCATGAGTTCTCATTTTGTTTAGCCCATTTTCTTCGGACTTAGACTAGTACTTTAGACATTCGCTTGTTTAGTTTCGGGGTTGTACCCCTTGTTCTTAGACTTGTCGTTAGTAGAGTTTTGGTACATCGACTTTAAGGTTCTAGGCGTTGTTTTTCCGCAAATATTTTGTCAAACTTTCGTAGTTTATGGGGACTCCATTTTCCATTAGACATTTAAATCTGTTTCTGTATCTTTAAATGCTTAGATTTATGTTAAGTTGATTGGCTGGGTTGTAGTAATGGTTCTCTCATCGGAGGGTTAGTGTGGGTGCCAATCACGACCCGACACTCATTAACTTTTCGGACAAAACCCACCTAAATTATAGCTGATTTAATCAGCTTCAACTTAAGAAGTGTAATTTTTAACCAAAAAATATTGTACAATAACAAAGTATAAATCAAAGCAATCATAGAAGATAAAACTTGATATTAAATTTGAAGGGCTCTTGAATTCTCGGTCATATAATTTGGAAGGAAAATCATAGGCATGCGGCTACTGGCAACCAGAATACCCTTATTTTTAAATTTAATGACATTAAACTGCCATGTCGAAACTGTTTCTTCTATATAAGTAAAAATAATAATATAATAATAAAAATAAATATATATTAAAACAAAGGGCAAAAGCATGAGAGGCTGACAAGGAGCTACTTAATACCATGTCACTTCGCAGTTTTAAAACAACACTTAATAGATTTTAAAATAACTATTTAAACAGAAAAAAAATATAAAAATGCCAATTAACGGAAACCAAAAAAAAAAAAAGATGCGTAGGAAAAAAAAGCAACTAACTTAATCTACCCCTAAAATTTCTCAACCACTTGTTTAACTTCTCCAATTCCCCAAAATCAACCATATTCTTCAATAAATTAAACAAAGTAATTTAATTTTTTTATTTATCTCAGTGGAAAAAATACTTATTAGTAATAGATAAAAATTGTCAAGGCTACAATGATCCATACAGCACATTGAAAAGTAAGTCTAGACCTAAAACAATATTATTCTTTATATGCAAAACACTAATTTATTTTTAAAATACTCATGTTGTAATTGAAAAGAAAATAACTTAATTACTAATTGCACTTAAAAATAAATTAAATTAAAAATTATAAGAAATAACGGTAAACTTTGTAATAATTATAAAATAACTTCATTTACTATTGATATAAAATTTAATTATTAAGTCTATCCTTCATAATTTTACAACGATAATAATAAGAATCATATTTTTTCTATAACCTATATTTAGAAATATTGAATGAAAGAAAGAATAAATATAGGTTAAAATAATATATAATTTTTTTTTTGTCAAAAATAAAAAAAAAAATTCGTTTTAATTTCTAATTGCATAGATTAAAATAATAATATCTATCTACATATAATAGGAGTGAAAAAAGGTATGACACCACAATTTTCTCAAAATTTCATATTTTAAATTACACAAAATTACATATTTTAAATTACAACTAATTAAATATTATAATTATAACTGTTATAGTTTTTAAACTTACCATTATCATCATCATCATTATTATTATCATTAAAAAGTTTCATAATGGAAACCCATCTATAGTGTGGAATGCTCATAATTTTCATTCGTGTAGTATCTGTAAAGAATATGTTCCATTTATAATAATGACTTACAATTTTCTTTTTTCAATATAACTCTTTTTAAAAAATTTCAAAAACAAATCTAATAATAATAATAATAATAATAATAATAATAATAATAATAATAAATAATCTACATTTTAAAAAATAAAAATGAAACTTAGATCCATACAAAATTTATTTGTCTTAGTTACAAAGAAAAAATAATCCTAAAATAATCTACCCCCTCTTCATGAATCCCCTGTTGTGCACTCGCTCTCTATTTTCACAAGCATAAAAGTAGACATGGCTCACACTTCACAAACACATTCTATATAATTAATAAATAAAAGTATAAAATAAAATAATTGCTTCACTATTTATTTTTAATTAAATTCAATAATTGCAAAATGCATTTATTAATTTTATGTATTAAACTAGGTAATTTACCCGCGCTTCGCACGGGCATAAATAATCTTTTTAAGTTTTTGAACAACCTTTCCAATAATCGACTGTTATAGGAAAAAATAAAGTAAATTTTAGTAGGTTTTTAGAACATTTCAACAGAAATTAAATGATTTGATATTATCACATATCTCAAGAATTGTAAATATATAATTAATGATTTAAAATATCTTGATATCTAATAATTTTTATCTTTTACATAATTTATCATAATATATGTTTGATGATATAATTGTCTTGTTAAAATTGAGTGATGTTTTTATGTAGCGATTAAACATCACTTTTTCTATTTTTTTGTACATGAAAAATATAGAATCTGATAATTTTATGGTTAGAATTACTCCTTGTGAAAAAAAATTATGTGAAAGTTTTCGATAATCAATTTAGTTATAAATAAGTTAAGACCGTTAAAAATGTACACCACAACAACATAAATAATTTTTTTTAGAGACAATCTACATGTCTAGGGTCAAACGTTCACCATTTTTCGTTATTGTTACTTTGTTACTCTAACAAAATTTATAGAATGAGAAAAATAAATTTGAAGCAACAACAAAATAATATTGTTGACCCTTTTAGAAATTCATTCTTCATTAAACTGCTGCTCTGAAGGCCCTTCTAAATGCTTCATCAATGCAACTTTACGACTTTTTCAGAAATATGTATGTATAATTGTTGCATTATTAAAGTACAAGTAGATCAAAATGTTTGATTCTCGACTCATGTTAAAGAAATATTCTTGAACATTAAAATATTAAAAATGAGTCTAACCTAGATAACTCTGTAACGACTTGTTCCCATCGTTATAGAAAAGTCAACGAAGAAAAATTTTGGGAACTTTTTGGTAGTAACTTGAAATTTCCCAACCTAGTCCAGATTTGGACGAAATCGGAGTCAGTGAGGTCTAGGGAAATCTGGTAACAAATGGGAGATCTAATTATGAATTGGATCACATGAGTAGATAGCTAAGACGTTAAGGAACCCGTACGACTTTACGGAATCGAATTCGGGCGAGTAGAACTTTCGAAACTGATCTTAGTGTGAACGGGTAGTTCTGAGTGTCATGGGTTGAAGGTGTGTTGTGAAATGGGGGTTTGGAACTCTTAATTTAACTCTCTGTCTCCGTGCAAGCCGCCAGGGCGAGGCCACTGTAGCGGGATGAGGTCCGTTGTGGCGGGACAGTAGCGACTTAAGTCGAAAATAAACCCCAAAAATGTCATTATTCTGCAACATTCGATCTTGAGAGCTAAGGAACGACCCAGGGATATTTCTTGAAGGTTTTCCACCTCTTCTAGCACCAAAGGTAAGGTTTTTGCTCCCTGAATCTATTTATTTATCCGTAGAATTTAGTTTCTTGGGTAATTGTCCATGGGGAAGGGTTTTGATCTGGGATTTATGGTGGAAAAAGCCCTAAGTTGGGTATTTGGATCATGGGTTTGTCCTAGGGTTAATAATGTTGATTACAATCCGGGTAATTAGGCTTCGTTTATTGATCCTTGTGTTAATTGATTGATTGTAGACCAAGAACAAGCGGAAAGAATCTGGAAGGGGAAGAATCAAGTTTCTTAGGGGTTCAAGCTTTGTTCGAGGTAGGTGATGGTTGTGATTTCATGTTTGTGTGATGTATATTAGTAATTTCTTCATTGTATTGCATGTATGTATTGAATGTTGCATTATTGATCACACCTAATGTAAATGAGTATGAACGAATAACTATATGCCATGAATCACCTCTTGATTGTATGATTATGAGAATGTACATTGTGATCGTGATTGTGGTATGTTGAATGGATCGGGTGTCACGTTCCGACGCACTAACTGAGATCGGATGTCACGTACCGACATACATATTGGAACGTGTGTCACGATCCGACACACTAACTTGGATCGGGTGTTACGATCCGGCACACTAACAGTTTAGGTATGAGTTCTATGAGAGGACCAATGACTTGTTGTATATATGCGTATTATTGAGATTGTGAAATTGTACGTTGCTCGTAAATGATAATTGATATTGTATATGTTCGATGTATGCATGTTTATGATGTTGAAATGACTTATATATGTTCACTTATTGGAATAGCCGCGTGATCCTACCAGTACACGGTGGTTGTGTACTGATACTGCACTTGCTTTTTCTTTGTTGAGTACAGGGCATCTTCAGGTGGCTACTGACAGACCTCATCTAGGAGATCAGTGATCAATCGAATTCAAGGGTGAGCCAGTTCTTCCAGGCTACCATGAGTTCTCCTTTTGCCATCTTATTCAGACTTAGATTAGCCCTTTAGATATTCTCTTGTTTAGTTGTGTTGCACCCATTTTCTTAGACTTGTTGAACTTTAGAGTTTTGGTACATTGACTTTCAGGTTCTAGGCATTATTTCCACAATTGTTTTGTTAGACTTTCGGAGTTTATGGAAACTCCCTATTTTACCTGTAGATATTTAAACCTGCTTCTGTATCTTTAAATGTTTTAGTTTTCGTTAATTTGGTTAGTTGAGTTGTAGTAACGGTTCTCCCACCGGAGGGTTAGTGTGGGTGCCACTCACGACGGTCTGGGTCGTGACAAAGTTGGTATCAGAGCCCTAGGTTCGTTGATCTCGATGTACCAAAATGAGTCTAGTAGAGTCTTGCGGAACGGTACGAAGACGTCTGTACTTTTCTTCAAGAGACTATAGGGCTTTAGGAAATCTCTTTGTTTCTTTTATCTCCTTTCGTGCTATAACTTGGTTCCAATTGGTATCTGGTGATCCAAATTGGTATCTAATCTCCTTCACTCTTCTATCCGCAGATGGTTAACACTCACTTCAACGGTGTCAGGCCCGTAGCTCCCATCAATGAGCCCGCTGAGGAGTCCGTAGCAAGAGGTCGCGGTGGAGGCAGGGGTAGAGGAAGAGCTAGGTGTAGAGGCCGAGGAAGGGTAGCACCCTCTAGGGGTGGAGCTCCGGTTGAGAATGCTCCCAGAAATGAGATCCTCCTGCGCATCATGAAGAGATAGAGGAGAATGCAGAGGTTGAGAATGATGAGGATGTTGGACAAGAGGAAGAGGTGCAGGCTGAGACTACAGGTATTCCTCCCTTAGACCCAGTGTTAGCTCAACAGATTATGTCTTTCCTGAAGGGATTGGTTGGTCCTGGAGTTCTTCTCAAAGTTCAAGCAACTCAAAATCCCGCCAAGCCCCCTATTGCTATTACTGTCCCCAAGGTGGGTGGAACTGTAGGTACTGATGCTTTATTTCGTCCTTTGTTGGGTCCCGTAATGACTGGTAATGAGCATGGGATGTTGACTAAGTTCTTGAAATTGAAACCACCTGTGTTCCATGGTTCTGAGAGCGAGGATGCCTATGAGTTCATCCTAGATTGTTATGAGAGGCTTCATAAGTTGGGAATTGTCCATCAGCATGGAGTAGAGTTTGTGACTTTTCAACTTCAAAGCGAGGCTAAGCAGTGGTGGAGAGCTTATGTGGAATGCAGATCTTCAGCTTTACCCTCACTCACTTGAACCCAGTTTCATGCTCTGTTCTTGGAAAAGTAAGTACCTCGTACTTTGAGAGATCGTAAGAAAGATGAGTTCATGGCTTTGGAGCAAGGTGGTATGTCTGTGGCTGCTTATGAGGCTAAGTTTCATGCTTTGTCTAGATATGCTACGCAATTGGTGACTACTGAGGTAGAGAGGATCCGTCTATTTGTTAAGGGACTGAATTCTGAGTTACAGGTATTGTCTGTGCACATGACTTCTGCAGGAAAAAGTTTTAATGAGGTAACAGATTTTGTGAAGAAAGTGGAGAGGTTCAGGTGAGACAGTCAGGCTAAGGCATTGGCTAAGAAAACTAAGAGCACATGTAACTTTCAGGGTTTCTACTCCAGAGGTTCAGGTAGGCCGACACTTGCAGCCCGACCAATTCAGTCTGCTATGCCCGCTTCTACAAGTAATTACTCGGGAACTCCACCTCAGAATTCGATTCAGGATAGTCAGGGAGCCGCCCCTTCGGCGGGCAGCTGTCCATATTTTGATCGCACATGTTATAACAGTGGAGAACCTGGGCATATGAGGAGAGATTGTCCCCACCCGCGCATGTTGGATTCCGTGCAGCAGCAGACTAGAGCAGTGGTACCCCCGGGCAATGGTAATAATGGTTGAGGACGTCCACAAGGTGGGCAAGGAGGAAATCAGCAAGGACGTGGAGGTCGGGGAAATGGTAACGCAGGCAGAGGTATGGCACAGCCAGGCAAGGAAGTCGCCCGCCAAGATGACAGGGCTCAATGTTACGCCTTTCCGGGCAAGAGCGAGGCAGAGTCTTCTGACGCAGTGATCACATGTACTATTCTTATATGTGACCGGATGGCTAATGTGTTATTTGATCCGGGTTCTCTTTATTCTTATGTGTCCGTGCGATTTACCTCTGAATTTGACATGATTTGTGATATACTTGATGCCCCCATCCATGTTTGTACCCCCGTTGGAGAGTCTGTCATAGTAACCCATGTCTATCGTGCCTGTCCTATCTTATTTATGGGTTTTCAGACTTGGGCTGATTTAGTTATTTTGGATATGACTGACTTTGATATAATCTTAGGCATGACTTGGTTGTCCCCCTATTATGATGTGTTAAATTGTAACACTAAGTCTGTGACTCTAGAGATTCTGAGTAGGAAAAAGTTAGAGTGGGAAGGGGTGTACAAGCCTAAGCCAGCTAAGATCATATCCTCCATTCGGGCTAGGAAATTGGTGGGGCAGGGTTGTTTGGCGTATTTGGCTCATATTCAGAATGTTGAGGTTGAATCTCCCTCTATTGAGTCTATTCCTGTGGTGTCAGAATTTAGAGAAGTGTTCCCTACAGATTTGTCTGGTATGTCTCCGGATAGAGATATAGATTTCTGCATTGATTTAGAACCTAGTACCCGTCCCGTATCCATCCCTCCGTATCGCATGGCTCCGGCAGAATTAAGAGAGCTTAAGGCTCAAATCCAAGAGCTTCTGAATAAAGGATTCATTCGTCCTAGTGCTTCCCCATGGGGTGCCCCTGTCTTGTTTGTTAAGAAAAAAGATAGTGGTATGAGAATGTGCATAGACTATCGACAATCGAATAGGGTCACCATTCGAAATAAGTATCTATTGCCTCGGATAAATGATTTTTTTTACCAGTTGCAGGGCGCATCCGTTTTCTCTAAGATTGATTTAAGGTCTGGTTACCATCAGTTAAAGATTAGGCCTGAGAATATACCAAAAATGGTATTTAGGACCCGCTACGGGCACTATCAGTTCCTAGTTATATCGTTCGGGTTGACAAATGCGCCTGCAGCTTTCATGAGTTTGATGAATGGGGTATTCAAACCCTTTCTTGATTTGTTTGTGATAGTGTTTATTGATGACATTTTAGTTTATTCGAGAAGTAAAAAAGAGCATGCCGACCATCTTCGTATTGTTCTGGGTGTTCTTGGGAAACAAAAGTTGTATGCGAAATTTTCTAAGTGTGAATTTTGGTTGACTTTGATTGCCTTTTTGGGGCATGTAGTTTCAAATGAAGGGGTAATGGTAGATCCCCAAAAGATTGAAGCGGTTAAGAATTGGGTCCGGCCTAGCTTTGTGACTTAAGTTAGGAGTTTTGTGGGGCTCATTAGCTACTATCGTCGGTTTGTGAAAAACTTTGCTTCTATTGCCACACATTTGACAAATTTGACCAAAGAGGAGATACCATTTGAATGGACTGAAAAATGTGAGGAGAGCTTCCAAAGGCTCAAGACTCTTTTGACCACATCACCTATTGTTGCACTACCGGTGGAAGGTAAAGATTTTATTGTTTATTGTGACGTTTTACATTCGGGTTTGGGTGCTGTATTAATGCAGGATAAGAATGTCATCGCTTATGCATCGCGACAGTTGAAAGTTCATGAACGAAACTACCCAACACATGATTTAGAGTTGGCAGTGGTAGTGTTTGCAATTAAGATCTGGCGACATTATCTTTATGGTGTTAAGTGTGAAGTATTTACTGACCACCGTAGCCTACAACATGTATTCACTCAAAGGGATCTGAATATGATACAACGAAGGTGGATGGAGTTACTCAAGGATTATGATGTGACCATCCAGTATCATCCGGCTAAGGCTAATGTAGTGGCGGACGCACTAAGCCAAAAAGCGGTGAGTATGGATAGTTTAGCTTGCTTGAGTGTATCCAAGCGATCTTTGGCTAAGGAAATCCAAACCTTGGAATCTAAGTTCATGCAGTTGGGCATCTCGGAAAAAGGTGGGGTGTTAGCTAGAATTGAGGTTAGAGCCACCTTCATTAAGGAGATCAAGGCCAAACAGTTTGAGGATGAAAATTTTAATGAGCTTAGAAAGAAGACCGTGAGTGGTAAGGCACAAGATATGGTTCTTGATGCGGGGGGTGTGCTCAATTTTAAAGGAAGGATTTGTGTTCCTAGAGTAGGCGACTTGATTAAGAATTTATTGACAGAATCCCATGGTTCGAGGTATTCCATTCATTCGAGTGTGACCAAGATGTACCGAGACTTGAAGCGACTCTATTGGTGGTCTGCCATGAAGAAAGATATAGCGGAGTTTGTGGCTAAGTGTCAAAATTGCCAACAAGTAAAATATGAATATCAAAGGCCTACAGGTTTGCTTCAGAGAATGCCAATTCCGGAATGGACGTGGGAAAGGATAGCTATGGATTTCGTAGTTGGTCTTCCCAAGACATTGGGAAAGTATGATTTTATTTGGGTAGTTATTGACAAATTGACTAAGTCAGCCCATTTTATTCTAGTCAGAACCGACTATAATGCTCAGCAATTGGCTATAGTATATGTAAAAGAGATAGTAAGGCTGCACGGGGTGCCCCTCTCTATCATCTCAGACCGTGGTACGCAGTTCACATCCAAGTTTTGGGGAAAATTACATGAAGAATTGGGTACTCAACTCACCTTTAGCACAACCTTCCATCCGCAGACTACAATCTTTACTCAACTCACCTTTAACATATTTTTACTTCAACATAATAATCAAAAGCATAAACATAAACAACAAAGTTTAAAACATGTACTAAAAATAACAATTAATAACATAAGTATAAATTAATGACTGTAATATATCAGTATCTGAACAATAGAATGAAACAAAAAGGAAAAAATCGAGTTCACTGAATGCACATTGTCCCCTTAAGGAAATTATTCCCCTCTAGTAATCGAGCTTTAAAGAAATAGATTCTCTCAGGATATAAAAATTCTATTCACCCGTGTATTGATACAAAAATAATGGTGTCAATGAGCCACTCAACAGGAGCAAAGTACACGAATATTTAATTGTGCAGAAGAAGAAGAAGAAGAAGAAATTCAGAATTTTCGTTGTTTTAAAAATGAGAGGAAATCCCTCTATTTATAGACAACAAAGGGTAGTGTGAACAAATGATTATTGTGCCTTATCGGAAAGGTCACAGCTCTTTGAAAAAGTCACAATCTTTCATAAAAGTCACAACTTTTCATAAAAAGTTGCTACTTTTCATAAAAGTCGCAACTCTGCATAAAAGTCACAACTCTTCATGAAAGGGAAGACTAATTTTAGAAATAAATAAATTAAAAGGGAGTCCCTGTTTTTTGTGGCGCCACGTAGGTGGACCTAGGGTTCTCTTTTATATATATATATATATATATATATATATATATATATATATATATATATATA
>JAJONR010005577.1:0-31648 GCA_029582245.1 Solanum etuberosum | reverse complement strand
TTGAGCAATTATCTCAAACCACAGAAAGAAGTTATGTTTTTAAACATATGAGCTAGTATATTTTGGGAGTAGTATTGAGCACCGATATGGGGAAGAGTTCAGACAACTCACAGCCCCCATAAACCATGTAGCCAACGTGGGTAGAAAAGGGTCATACTTTTTAGATGATTCCTTAGTGCTTTTTAGCATAGACTAGTGGATCCACTTAGTAGTTAGGTTCTATGCCCCCGGCAAGGTATAGGACGGCCCTGGCAGCGTGAGGAAAAATGATGTATCATCACATAGCTCTTAAGTGATGGTTGTCTGTTAGAGAAACTCCCACAGTTATATTTTGTATTCTAATATACACAGAGATTACTTGTATTTTCACATACAAACAGAGTTTAAATTGAATGCTTGCATACAAACTGAGTTACCATTGTATTTCTAAATACACAGAGTTGTTATCCATGTTTTAAAATCTTTTCTTTATATTGCATTTATATTATTGCTTTTTATTGAAATGAGTTGAGTTGAGTTGAGACCAGGTATGTTCTTCCAGTTCCTTTCAAGTTTATGTCTTGTTTTAGTATTCCCCTCGCATGCTCGTACCTTCAAGGTACTGATGCCAGTTGGCCTGCATCTTTTTATGATGCAGATTCAGGTAACCAGGATCAGCATCCCGTACATCCTTGATCCAGTTGAGCTGCAGAGTTTTTGGTGAGCCTCCTTGCTTTCGGAGGATTCCTTTTTATTGTTTTTAGCAGTTAGTTCATTAGGATGTCGTGATTCTTGTCCCGACGTCCGTCTCAGTTGTTAGAGGCTTCATAGACAGTTAGTTATTGTTAGTTCTTGAGTCTTTTCCATTTTTCAGTATTGATGTTGAGACTTGAGTTGCCATTTTGGCTAGTTGAATGTTTCTTTTAAGACATTCTAAATTTATTGCATGAGTTTATCTTGCGAGACTGTTTCATGTTATTTATATCTTCCGCTATGAGTTAAGTCGGGCCAAGGGTTCGCTTGGGGCCAGCAATAGTTCTCGAGTGCCAGTCCCGCCCAGGGTGTAGGCTCAGGGCGTGACAACCTTGGTATCAGAGCACAGAGTTCAAGAATCCTAGGGAGTCTATGAAGCCGTGTCTGTAGAGTCCTAGTTATTGGTGTGAAGCGTGCCACATCTATAATTAGGAGGCTGCAACATTTAGGAACTATCTCACTTCTTTCATACTCTTTTCGCTCGATAGAGTTTAACTCTATAAAATTTCTTTCTAATTCGTGCTTGTACGTATCTTTCCAGTCATGCCTCCATGAAGAGCTGTCTGAGGTCATCCCGCTAGGAGGAATGTTGAACCACAGGATCAAGGGGTACCAAATGCACCAGAAGTGCAACCCCTAGGAGAGTTCACCAATGCTGAGTTCCGTGAGGCCATCCGGATGTTGAGCCAAGTTGTGACCAACCAAGCTGGGCAACAGAGAGAGAATCGTCAAGAAGTGGCTGATACTTCGAGGGTCCGTGAGTTCCTAAGGATGAATCCTCCAAGCTTCACTGGTTCAAGCGTCACAGAGGATCCATAAAACTTTGTTGAAGAGCTTCAGAAGGTTTTTGAGATTACGCATGTTGCTGATGCTGAGAGGGTGGAACTAGCTGCATACCAAATGAAGGGTGTCGCTAGAATCTGGTTTGATCAGTGGAAAAAGAATAGAGTTGAAGGTGCACCACTTGTGAGTTGGGCTTTGTTTGAGGAGGCCTTCTTGGGGCGTTTCTTTCCCTGAGAACTGAGGGAAGCAAAGGTACGAGAGTTTCTCACCCTTAAGCAGGAGTCTATGAGTGTTCATGAATACAGTCTGAAGTTCACACAACTTTCCCGCTATGCTCCAGAGATGGTTGCTGACATGAGGAACAGGATGAGTTTATTCGTTGTTGGGTTGTCTCATCTGTCAAGCAAGGGATGCAAGGCAGCTATGCTGATATGGGATATGGACATAGTAAGGCTAATGATCCATGTGCAATAGGTTGAGGAGGACAAGCTGAGGGATAGAGAAGAGTTTAAGAATAAGAGGGATAAGACATCAGGGAACGAGTCCGGGCAGCAAAAAAGTAATGCGAACCGGTCTTCCTTCCAACAGAAAAAAAAGGGACCTGCTCCATCATCTGCTAGTGCACCTGCACCAAGAAACAGAGGTGAGTTCCAAAATCAGAATTCCCAGAATTTCAAAGCTAGACCTGCGCATTCTCAAGGTAGTATGGTACAAGGGGGTCTTCCGACTCTTGTATGTGCTAAGTGTGGTAGGAGCCACTTAGGGGTGTGTCGTGAAGGCTCCACTGGTTGCTTCAAGTGTGGTCAGAACGATCACTTTATGAGGGAGTGTCCTAAGAACAGGCAGGGTAATGGAAATAGGGGCAATAGAGCCCAGTCTTCTTCAGTTGCTCCACCAGACAGAGCTGCATCTAGAGGAGCTACTTCAGGGGCAGGCAGATGAGGAAACCGTCTTTATGCTATCACTAGTCGCCAAGAGCAAGAAGATTCGCCAGATGTTGTCACTGCTATGATCCAAATCTTTAACTTTGATGTTTATGCTTTGCTAGATCCAAGAGAGAGTTTATCTTTTGTGACTCCTTATGTTGCGATGAATTTGGATGTTCTTCCTGAGCAACTTCTTGAGCCCTTCAGTGTTTCTACACCTGTTGGTGAGTCTATTCTATCAGAGAGAGTCTATCGTGATTGTACCATATTTTGTCAATCACAAGAGCACCATGGCTGACTTAGTTGAGTTAGATATGGTAGATTTTGATGTCATTCTAGGTATGGACTGGCTTCATGCCTGTTATGCATCAATAGATTGTAGAACTCGAGTAGTCAAGTTCTAGTTTCCCAGTGAACCAGTTATAGAGTGGAAGAGTAGTTCAACAGTGCCTAAGGGTTATTTTATTGCGTACCTTAAGGCGAGAAAGTTAGTTTCCAAGGAGTGTGTCTATCACTTAGTCCGAGTTAATGACTCTAGTGTTGAGATACCTCACATTCAGTCAGTTCCATTAGTAAGAGAGTTTCCAGAAGTCTTTCCAGATGGTCTTCCCGGAGTCCCTCCTGAGAGAGAAATAGACTTCGGTATAGATAGTCTTCCTGATACTCGTCCTATATTTATTCCTCCATATAGGATGGCACCAGCAGAGTTGAAAGAGTTGAAAGAGCAGTTGAAAGATCTCCTAGAGAAAGGTTTTATTCGACCAAGTGTCTCACCTTGGGGCACTCCGATCTTATTTGTGAGAAAGAAGGATGGTTCTCTTAGAATGTGCATAGCTTACCGTCAATTGAACAAGGTTACTATCAAGAATAAGTATCCTCTTCCGAGAATTGATGATCTCTTCGATCAACTTCAGGGTGCTACTTGCTTTTTTCTAAGATAGACCTAAGATCAAGCTACCATTAGTTGAAAGTAAGGGAATGTGATATTCCAAAGACAGCATTCAGGACCCGTTATGGTCATTATGTGTTTCTGGTCATGTCGTTCGGTTTAAATAATGCACCTGCAGCATTCATGGACCTTACGAATAGAGTATTCAAGCCTTGTTTATATATGTTTGTTATCGTATTCATTGATGACATACTAATCTATTCGAGGAATGAGGAAGACCATGCTAGTCATCTCAAAGTAGTTCTCCAAACTCTAAAGGATAGAGAGTTGTATGCTAAGTTCTCTAAGTGTGAGTTCTGGCTTGAGTGTGTGGCATTCCTAGGTCACATTGTTTCCGGTGATGGAATTTGAGTTGATACGCAGAAGATAGAGGCAGTACAGAATTGGCCTAGACCCACATCTCCAACTGACATTAGGAGTTTCTTGGGGTTGGCTGGATATTATAGAAGGTTTGTCGAGGGTTTCTCATCCATTTCGTCCCCTTTGACTAAGTTAACTTAGAAAACAGTTAAGTTTCAATGGTCTAAATCTTGTGAGAAGAGCTTTCAGGAATTGAAAATAGGTTGACTACTGGCCCAGTATTGACCTTACCAGAGGGTACGCAAGGCTTTGTGGTTTATTGTGATGCGTCCAGAGTTGGTTTGGGGTGTGTGTTAATGCAGAATGACAAAGTTATAGCTTATGCCTCCAGACAACTTAAGTTCATGAAAAGAATTACCCAACCCATGATCTAGAGTTGGCTGCCTTAGTATTTGCTTTGAAAATATGGCGTCATTATATTTATGGTGTTCATATAGATGTTTTCACTGATCACAAGAGTCTTCAGTACGTGTTTAGTCAGAAAGAGTTGAATCTCAGACAGAGAAGGTGGTTAGAATTACTCAAGGATTATGACATGAGTATTCTTTATCACCCAGGTAAGGCTAATGTTGTTGCTGATGCCTTGGGAAGATTGTCTATGGGTAGTACCACCCATTTTGAGGAAGAGAAGAAAGAGTTAGCAAAAGATGTGCATAGGCTTGCACGATTAGGAGTTCGACTAATGGATTCCACAGAAGGAGGAGTAGTGGTGATGAATGGGGATGAATCATCATTAGTGTCAGAAGTGAAAGAGAAACAAGACCAAGACCTTATTTTGCTTGAATTGAAGGCAAATGTTCATAAGCAAAAAGTAATGGCTTTTGAACAAAGGGGAGATGAAGTATTGAGGTATCAAGGTAGATCTTGTGTACCAAGGGTGGATGAACTTCAAGAAAGGATTATGGAGGAAGCTCATAGCTCCAGATATTCTATCCATCCGGGTTTCACAAAGATGTATCGTGACCTGAGAGAAGTATATTGGTGGAATAGTATGAAGAAAGGTATTGCTGAGTTCGTTGCTAAGTGCCCGAATTGTCAACAAGTTAAAGTAGAGCACCAGAGGCCCGGTGGTATGGCTCAAAATATAGAACTTCCGGAATGGAAGTGGGAGATGATCAATATAGATTTCATCACAGGTTTACCAAGGTCTCGCAGGCAGCATGTATCTAGTTGGGTGTTTGAGCTAGATGTTAGATGTTACACCCTTAGCCTTCTAAGAGTAGTCTCATTAGAGGACGAATGTTTCCAAGGGGGAGATATTGTAACACCCCGCTATTCGAAAGAACTAGAAAGAACTAGAATTAGAAGGAAACCGTTTTTGGAAATAATAAAATTTGGAAAGTTTGACAAAGTTAAGCTAAGTATGAGTTTTGGGTCAACTTCAAACGATCATAACTTCTATCTCAGGATGAGTTAGTGTGCTACAAAATACCGTAGGAAATATCTTTGAATTACCTTTCCAACGCCACCAAGTTTGCCCATTTTCGAGTTTGTATGAGGGATATATGCCCATTTGAAGTTGGGTTGTCTAGGTAAGGAAAGTCAAAACTGGATTTTAGAAGGGTACTTTGGTCTTTTCACTACCCAATTAATTAAATTCATTTTTGGTAATTAAGTTGGGGTCTAAACTGATTTGGTTCAATTTACGCTTCATCAAAATAAGTTAGGATTTTGAGAGAAGAGAAAAGAAAAGGAGAAGAGAGGAGAAGAAGTAAGGAATCGTCAAGTTCTTGAAGCTAGGCTTGTGGATTTCGCCAAGGGTTAATCCCTACGATGTATGTGAGATCACATAGCGTTAGGTTCGTTCACCCACGTGTCAACCATGATTTAATTCAGTGAAATTATAGTGTTGAAAGTATAGAAATTGAGTTCTTGATGGATTTTATTGAAATTTCTATTGGGTTCTTGATCGTTGAAGTTGTTGAGGAGTTCTTGATTTAAATTCATGAAATTAGATGTCATTTTGAGTAGATTCTTGCATATTTTGGTTATGTATTCGAATCTAAGTGTTTGGGGAAGGAACCAATTGAATCTAGAGGGTTTAGAGTTGAAAAACGAGCAAGAAAATTTGGAGATTTTCTGGGCAGTGGTCTGGGGAGCCGCGCCAGCCAGAGTGCCCCACTTTGGGGTATGTAGTTTGGGCTCTGGGGCACCGCGCCAGCCAGTGCGCCCCAACCCAGACCCTGCAGTTTAGGTTATGGCACCCCGAGCCACTCAGAGCGCCAGAATTGCCAGGCCTTCAACCATTTCGCACTTCTTTCCGTTTGAGTTCCCTTGCAACGTACCTATATTTTCTAGTTGATTTCTACACTCTTTGGTACGTCTAACCATCATGAAATCATCCATAAACATGAGATCATGAACCTTAAATCCATAATTAGATTCAAAGAAAGTTAAGAGTCAAATCAAAAGAAGTTCTTAGAGTTTTCCAAAAGTCTTTTATAAATCCTTTAAACTTGTTTCAAGACTTGAGATTTGAGTTGAGTAAAGAGTAAAGAGTTGAAGTTCATTTATTCAAAAGAGTATATGGGGACTATGTATTCCCAAAGAGTAAAATGTTTTCATATTTAAACAACAAAGGAAACACTGATTTCCAACAGAGCCTTTGAGCTAGTTTTCAATAAAGAGTAAAGAGTTGAAGTTCATTTCTTCAAAAGAGTATATGGGGACTATGTATTCCCAAAGAGTAAATGTTTTTCACAATTAATCAAGAAAGGCAACACCGATTTCCAACAGAGCCTTTGAGCTAGTTTTTAGTAAAGAGTAAATGCTTTCACAAAGTAAGCAAGAGAGGAAACTTTGATTTCCTAGAGAGCCTTTGGTCTAGTTTTTGAGAAATTATCTCAAACCACAGAAAGAATTTATTTTTTTAAGCATATGAGCTAGTATATTTTGGGAGTAGTATTGAGCACCGATATGGGGGAGAGTTCAGATAACTCACAGCCCACATAAACCATGTAACTAACGTGGGTAGAAAAGGGTCATACTTTTTAGATGATTCCTTAGTGCTTTTTAGCATAGACTAGTAGATACACTTAGTAGTTAGGTTTTATGCCCCCGACAAGGTATAGGACGGCCCTGGCAGTGTGAGGCAAAATGTTGTATCATCACATAGCTCTTAAGTGATGGTTTTCGGTTAAAGAAACTCCCACAGTTATATTTTGTATTCTTATATACAGAGAGATTACTTGTATTTTCACATAAAAACCGAGTTTAAATTGTATCTTTGCATACAAACTGAGTTACCATTGTATTTCTAAATACACAGAGTTGTTATCCATGTTTTAAAAGGTTTTCTTTATATTGCATTTATATTATTTCTTTGTATTGAAATGAGTTGAGTTGAGACTAGGTATGTTCTTCCAATTCCTTTCAAGCTTATGTCTTATTTTAGTATTCCCCTCGCATGCTCGTACATTCAATGTACTGGTGCCAGTTGGCCTGCATCTTTTTATGATGCAGATTCAGGTAACCAGGATTAGCATCCAGCGCATCTTTGATCCAGTTGAGCTTCAGAGTTGTATGTGAGCCTCCTTGCTTCCGGAGGATCCCTTTTTATTATTTTTAGCAGTTAGTTCATTAGGATGTCGTGGGTCTTGTCCCGACGTCCATCTCAGTTGTTAGAGGCTTCATAGACAGTTAGTTATTGTTAGTTCTTGAGTCTTTTCCATTTTTCAGTATTGATGTTGAGACTTGAGTTGCCATTTCGGCTAGTTGAATGTTTCTTTTAAGACATTCTAAGTTTATTGCATGAGTTTATCTTTCGAGACTGTTTCATGTTATTTAAGTCTTCCGCGATGACTTAAGTAGTTATTTAAGTCTTCTGTTATAGCAGCCCCGCCCTGGCGGGATAATTTCCGCCCTAGCGGCTTCCACGGAAATAGAGAGTCGAAATTTGAGTTCCAAACTTCCATTTCACAACACACCTTCAATCTATGACATTCAAAAACTACTCATTCAAGATAAGATCAGTTTCTGGAGTTCTACTTGTTCGAATTTGATTCCGTAAAGTTGTACGGGTTCCTTAACATCTTAGCTATCTACTCACGTGATCAAAATCATAATTAGATCTTTCATTCATTACCTGATTTTCTAGACTTCTCATGACTCCGATTTTGTCCAAATCTGGACTAGGCTAGGAATTCCCAAGTTACTACTCAAAAGTTTTATGGCCCTAATTCTTTCCCCATTCGCTTTTCTCTAACGACGGAATCAGGTCGTTATAATAGATACCAATTTACCCATCACTCGTCCCCGAGTGATCAACTAGGAAATACTGGCTAAAGTAAGGGTAGAGTAGTATCTGAATTGCTGAATAACTGGGGATACTTGTCTTGCATGTCCTTCTTGGTTTCCCAAGTAGATTCCTCAACCGTACGATGCTTCCATTGAATTTTGACAGATACAATATCCTTTGACCTTAACTTGCGAACTTCCCTATCTAGAATTGCTATAGGCTCCTCCTCACAAACTCCAAATATCTGATCTTCCGGTCTGCATACTCTTTATGCCTGTTTTGAGCTGCTAGAACATCTCCCGAATAAATTTCACATTCCCTAATGATTTTCATCAAAAGGTCCCGCCTCATATGCATCAAACCAACCACTGGGAGACCAACATCCCCTCCTATACAGTGCATCAATGAAGTCATCTCAATATCCGAGTGATAAATATTGTTGTACGTAAACTTAACTAACATCAAAAGCTATTCTCAATAACCACCAAAGTTGATCGTACACACATCTGCCACATGTTATAAAGGACCGTGACACAATCATCAGGACTAATCCTTTCTCACATAAGCATGATAAAGTTCTAAATCAGTATTCGGTACAATTAGAGGTGGACCTGAACCAAGCAACACACACTAATGATACTCAAACAATCATAGTTCTTACCAACATCTCTTTCTCACAACATAAATTTCCATGAGCTTAAGTTATAAAAATTTGATCTTTAGACATCAGATACTCATCGAGGGATATGTCCAAGCATACAAACCCTCCAACAACACTATCGAAATGCTAGATTTAGTAATTGTAGATTACCTCTTAAGAACAGTAGAATTGGACCCAATGATTCCCACATTCAACTACACACAATCGATACATGACCTCGACGACTAGATGAATATTAAGATTATCGGAAAACCATAATTACGCATGGTAGTTCTTCTATGAATTCTCATAAGCAAGGTGGTACATGTAGAACTACTGAAATACTTTAACAACTCCAAGACAACACCAAATATGTCATCTGAAATAACCAAATCTTCCCAATCATCCCACTCAACCAAGAGAACATCGCAGGATCGATACACCTGATCCACCACTAGAGATCCACCCACAAAAGTAAAAACACATATGAGCATAGCTAGTGAATCATACTCACAACCATGTATAAAATGAAATAGATGGTCACATAAGAATTTACGGAATGATCATTGAATAACACCAAAGGTTTTCCTCTGAAGAGTCGATACCAGTCATTTCTACTCAGTTGACTCCACATACTCTTCCCATCATTCCACTGAAGCCCACGCTCTCAATACTAACAACCATCGTGAACACTCCGACCATTTACCTTATTCTAAACCAACACTTTTTAAATGAAAACCTTTCTTAGCTACTTTAACAATCAAAAGTAATAAACTTTACGACTCAACCCAAGTGTAAATCCTTTCAAAGGTTCAATACCTGATACAATTGATCATTTGTTACTTTACAAATTCATACCTTGACAAAATATATCACCACGAATGTAGACTTACAATGAAAAAATCTAAATTGTAAATTCAATCGTATAACACAATCCCCTTATCTATCAACGTTAGCTTATACCTTGAAGATATTTATGAATTCATGGATCTTCGCTTATCATTGATCGCATCTCCATCGATCTTACAATATCTTTCGCTAACAATTCAATCGTACTCATTACTAAACTCAAAAACAAAACAAAGCACTTATCATCAAACTCGATCTAGTGTATGTACACTCCTTTCTCAAGTCTTTTTCAATAGTTTTTAACCAATCTGAAGGAGTTGTGACACTATTACCATAGCCACTGCAAAACGAATGAAATCACGCTTCTCTGAACCCAATTATCTACCCCTCTGAAGGTACCTCTTTAGCCTTTGAAATCAAATAAAATATTCTTGCTCTCGCCTCTCTCTATAGGCTGTAGTACATCCCACTATCTTTTAAAACATTTCGTGCAACCACGTTACTCACCAATATTAGAAAACCACAACCTTAGATACTCGCAAGTCGTAATTACTATACAAAATTTGCTTAACCAACAATCTTATTATATAGTTGCATCCCATCACAATCCATTACGAACTCTTATTACCATTATGCTCAGTTAGCCCTGGCTATCACTACGAAGTCAATATTTTCATCGACATGACATCTCAAACTCAGGTATACCCATCAAATTCAAAGGACTACCCCAATTTTATACGCACTTTCTTACTAACATCTTCAATTGCCTTCACCCAAGTATACTCAATGGGATATTTCCTTATCCATAAGCTTGCTATTCCGGTATAAATTCACTCCTTTATGGCTTAAGATAAAATCACTAGTCCTTATATTACCCTTCTTCTTCTTAACAAACAAGACAGGAGCACCCCACGGGGAAGCACTAGGACGGATGAAACCTTTATCAAGAAGCTCCTCGATTTGAGCTTTAAGCTCTCTCAATTCTGCAAGAGCCATGCGATAAGGAGGAATGGAGATGGGGCGAGTGCCAGTTTCCAAGTCAATGCAGAAATCTATATCTCTATACGGAGGCATACCAGGAAAATCAGTAGGAAACACTTCTCTAAATTCTGACACCATAGGAATAGACTCAATAGAGGGGGATTTGACCTCAACATCCTGAATATGTGCCAATTACGCCAAACACCCCTGCCCCACAAGTTTCCTACCCCGCATGAAAGATATGACCTTAGTTGACTTAGGCTTGTACCCCCTTCCCACTCTAACCTTTCCCTACCCGGGATCTCTAGAGTTACTGACTTAGCATTACCATTAAGCACATCATAATAGGGGGACAACCAAGTCATGCCTAAGATTATATCAAGTCAGCCATATCTAGCATAACCAAATCAGCCCAAGTCTGAAAATTCATAAACACAACAGGACAACACGATACACCTGGGTGACTATGACTGACTCTTCAACTGAGTAGAAACATGGATGGGGGCATCAAGCACATCACAAACCGCATCAAATCCCAAGACAAACTGAACTGACACATATGCATAAGTAGAACCCGGATCAAACAAAACAATAGCCATTTGGTCACATACGAGAATAGTACCTGTGACCACTGCATCAGCCACTTCAGCCTCGGTCTTGCCTGGAAAGGGATTAAATTGAGCCCTGTCATCTTGACAGGCAACCTCCTTGCCTGGCTGCATTGCTCCTCTACCTGTATTACCATTTCCCCGGCCTCCACGGCCTCAATGATTTCCTCCTCATATGCCCAGGTTCTCCACAATTTTAACACACTTAATAACTTAACCAAGTAAATATCGCTCCTATTGGTGAAGTCGTATCCTGACCCTCTTTGATATACAATCAATCTATGAAATCGTAGTATAGCTTCTAACCTCAATTGGCATAACTTAATTTCATCATTTGCTAAACAACCCATACATGTTATGACAACAATACTAAATGCATTTTCCAAAGTAATGGTGTTCATTATCTAGCCGTCCCTTACCAAAACTCCTTGAATGTTGTCACCTATAAGCTTGAATCTGCAAATCTGACCTTAATCCCTTCACACGCGACGATAGTAGCTAGCGAGCCCCACAAAACTCCTAATTTCAGTCACAGAACTAAGTCGGACCCAATTCCTGACTGCTTCAATCTTTTGGGGATCTACCATTACCCCTTCCCTTGAAACTACATGCCCCAAAAAGGCAACCGAAGTCAACCAAAACTCACACTTAGAAAATTTAGCATAAAATTTTTGTCTCCTAAGGACACTCAAAACTATACGAAAATGGTCAGCATGTTCTTCCTCACTCTTAGAATAAACTAAAATGCCATCAATAAACACCATAACAAACGAATCTAGAAATGGTTTGAACACCCCATTCATCAAACTCACAAAAGTTACAGGAGCATTTGTCAACCCAAACGACATCACTAGAAGCTCGTAGTTCCCATAGCGGGTCCTGAATGTCATTTTTGGTATATGCTCAGGTTTAATCTTTAGCTGATGATAACCAAACCTTCGATCAATCTTAGAGAAAACGGATGCCCCCTGCAACTGATCAAAAATATTATCTATCCGAGACAGTGGATACTTGTTCTGAATGGTGACCCTATTCAACTGTCGGTAATCTATACACATCCTCTCTTGCTAGTGTTGGTGTTACCACTTCCATTGCTCAAGTTCGGACCATAAAGTGAAGGAGGAAAGATACCAATTTATATAACCCAGTTACCAATTGGATTCAAGTATTAGCACGAAAGGAGTAGAAACAAAGAGATTTCCTAAAGTCCTATAGCCTCTCGAAGAAAAGTACAGGCGTCTCTGTACCGTTCCGCAAGACTCTAGTAGACTCGTTTTGGTACAATAAAATCAACGAACCTAGGGCTCTGATACCAACTTTGTCACGACCCAGACCGTCGTGATTGGCACCCACACTAACCCTCCGGTGGGAGAACCATTACTACAGCCCAACTAAGCAATTTAACCAAAATACTAGGCATTTAAAGCTACGAAAGCAGGTTTAAATAACTATATAATTAATACGGAGTCCCCATAAACTCTGGAAGTTCAACTAACATCTAACAACTAATGCGGAAATAACCCCTAGAACCTGAAACTAAAAAGTCTAATAAAAGGGGGCGCAACCCCGAAAACTAAACAAAACACCCTAAACAAATAGCCTGAGTCCGAAAAGAGTAGACTTAAACAAGAGAGATCCATGGCAGCCTGAAAGAACTGGCTCACCCTTGAATCCGGTCATGCTCAATAGTCACCTAGCCGAGGTCTGTCAGTAGCCGCCTGAAGATGCCCTGTACTCAACAAGGAAAGAGCAAGTGCAGTATCAGTACACAACCACAGTGTACTGGTAGGATCACGCGGCTATTCCAGTAAGTGAAACATATATATAAGCAGTCACAACATAGTAAACACGCATATACCGAACATATACAATATCAGTTATCATTTTAGGAGCAATGTATAAATTCCACATCCTCAACAAAATGCATATATGACAAGTCAATGGTCCTCTCATGGAACCCATTCCTAAACTGTTAGAGTGTCGGATCGTGACACCCGATCCAAGTTAGTGTGTCGGAACGTGACACCAGATCTAATATGTATGTCGGTACGTGACATTCGATCCCAGTTAGTGTGTCAGAACATGACACCCGATCCAATATGTGTGTCGGTACGTGGCATCCGATCCCAGTTAGTGTGTCGGAACGTGACACCCGATCCATTCAACATGCCACAATCACAATCACAATGTACATTCTCATAATCATACAATCAAGTGTTGATTCATGGCTTACAATCATTCATTCATACTCATTTACATTAGGTGTGATCAATAGTGCAACATTCACATACCTACATGCATTATAATGAAGCAAATACTAACATACATCACACAAACATGAAATCAAACCATCACCTACCTTGAAACCAAGCTTGAATCCCTCTAAGGCACTTTAATCTTCCCTTTTCAGATTTTTTCCGCTTGTTTGTGGTCTACAAACGCATAATTTAACACAAGGATCAATAATTAAGGTCTAATTCACCCGGATTATATCAAGCCCAATAACACAAGACCAAACCCATGATCCTAAGGTGTAGCTAGGGCTTTTTTCCCACCATCAACTTCAGGCCAAAGCCCTCCCCCAATGATAAATACCCATAAATTTACGTTCTACGGATTGAAAAATGGATTCGGGGAGTAAAATCCTTACCTTTAGCACCAAAAGTCATGGAAAACTATCAAGAAATCGCCTGGGGTCGTTCCTAACTCTTAAGAATGAAGTTTGTACAATAATGACGTTTTGGGGGTTTATTTATGACTTAAGTCGCGACTGTCCCGCTGCAGCGGTCCCTCATCCCGCTACAACATCCCCACCTTGGCGGGATAATTTCTTCCCTAGCGGCTTGCACAGAAATAGAGAGTCGAAATTTGAGTTCCAAACTCCCATTTCACAACACACTTTCATCATATGACATTCAAAAGCTACTCGTTCAAGCTAAGATCAGTTTCATGAGTTCTACTTGTCCGAATTCGTTTCCTTAAAGTCGTAACGGTTCCTTAACGTCTTAGCAATCTACTCATGTGATCAAAATCATAATTAGATCTTTCATTCATTACCAGATTTCCTATACCTCTTATGACTCCGATTTCATCCAAATCTGGACTAGGCTAGGAATTCCCAAGTTATTACTCAAAAGTTTTCTGGCCCCAATTCTTTCCCCATTGACTTTTCCCTAACGACGGAATCAAGTCTTTACATTATGTGAGAAATATTTTCACAACGATAAACAACAACATCATTTATGCTTTACTCTCAAAGAAATTTACATCATAATTCATAAGAACATGCATATTTCCATAATTCACCTTTCATAGTTTCAAACCCACTTTCAATCATCAAAATATATAAAACATGGGTTAAGCATGGGCTCATGGGAATTCAAATTAAAAATATAGAATTATCTCAATTCATGCATAATAGTTTATAAGACAATCAATTAGACCAACATTGAAAAGAACCCATGACATGGAAGAAAATTCTAACTTCAATTGGAGATTTCTAATTTGTAAATTAGAGAATTTAGGGACCCTATGGAGAAAAGAGATCCATAGGTGAAAACTATCATACCTTCGAGTTCAAAGCCCACAAGCAATGGTGAATTGAAGACTTGATCTTGAAACCCTAAGTTAACTCCTCCTTCTTCTTCTAGAGATAGAAATATTTGGGGAGGATGAACTTGTTCTTCTTTTGGAAAATTGAGAGAATGAATTGAATTGGGTGATTTTGGGGTTAAAAACCTTTATATGGGGCTTTGGGTAAAGGGTAAAATGACATGGTATTGAATTAAAATAATTAGGAAAAGACCCAAAAGCCCCTGACTTAAAAGCTGACGGGCCCACTTCACGGTGGCCTTAACGGCCCGTCAAGGGTACCACAGATCGTCTAGCCATCTGTGGTCCTTGACCAGTGGCTAGGGGAAGGACCCCTCCTGAAGACCCTACTTGACGACGCCTTTGTCGGCCTGTCAACCTCACCACGAGCCATTTAGGACTCCGTAGGAGGGACACCTATAAGGCAAGTTCTGGGGAACTTACCACGAGCCCTCTCACGGATCGTGGTCCCCTTCACGGCCCGTCTGGGGCTTCACGGAGGGTTCCATGGTCCTCTTTTGGCTTGTGAGTTTCCCATTTGACCCCTTTGTAGTCTTTCTCGAATCTAAGGTGTTACAGTAATAATCAGAGAATTTGTTGATAGGATCATAGGGAAAACACTAGAGGAAATACGTGATATATTTGGTATCGTGAATGATTATACTCCAGAAGAAGAGTAGGAGGTCCGTAGAGAGAATGCTTCGTCTTTTGAATGATTTTATAATATTTCTGTAATTTCTTAGCTATATCCTATTTTTATTTTTATTTTATTTCTGTTAGTTCTATCTTTTGTTGTTCCTTTTTGAAGAAATGTTGTTCGGTTTTAAATGATTTATAAATTATGTTGAAAAGAAATTAAGTCTAGCTATATTATTTGAGAAAAAAATATTATCCTTTTAGATACATTATTCACTCAAATCTCTTCTAAATAATCCTAAATTATATGTATGATCAACTTTTGATGTTTCAATTCTTTTAATAAGTTGTATGTTCACTAGAAATGACTAATTCATATTTGTGACAAATCAAATTTTAAATTTGAGCTTCGAAACATTGTAATAGCATATATTCAAATAATTTAGATTACATGATCTCCTCTCATTACCCCATTGAACTATAAAACTTTTTTCTAAAAAGACACTGAAACTATGAAAAGGTCCTAGTACCCCATTATTCTTGTTCAAAGTGGATTTATTACCTCATTTTGTTCCTACATGGCACATAGAGTATATTTCACTCATCACTAGTGAGTGAGATAACGAAAAGAAATATCATTTTATTTATTTTAGTATTATTGTAACGACCTGTTCCCGTCGTTATGGAAAAGCCAATGGAAAAATTATTTGGGCCAGAAAACTTCTGAGTAATAACTTGGAAATTTCTCGCCTAGGCCAGACTTGGATGAAATCTGAGTCAGGTGAGGTGTAGGGAAATCTGGTAATGTATAGGGGATTTAATTATGAGTTTGATCATATGAGTGGATAGCCAAGACGTTAAGTAGCATGTACGGCTTTACAGAATCAAATTCGGGCGAGTAGAACTCCCAAAACTGATCTCGGCGTGAAAGGGTAGTTTTAGAACGTCAAGGGTTGAAGGTGTGTTGCGAAATGGGACCTTGGAACTCAAATTCTAAGTTTTTGTCTCCATGCAAGCTGTCGGGGTAGGATTAGTCCCGCCAGGGCGGGGCCGCTATGGCAGGACCGTCGCGACTTAAATTGAAAAAAAACCCCAAAAATATTATTTTCTGCAAAACTTCGTTCTTAAGGGCTAAGGGACGACCCATAGAAGTTTCTTGATAGATTTCCACGAATTCTAGTGCTAAAGGTAAGATAGTTAGTCCCCTTTTCTGTATTTCGATTCTTAGAACTTAGAGTCTTGGGTAATTGTCATTGGGGAAGGATTTTGGACTGAAGTTAATGGTGGGAAAACCCCTAGTTAAGCATTAGGATCTTGGGTTTGGCCTTGGGTTGATATTTTTGTTATAATCCGGGTAAATTAGACTTTGTTTAGTGATCCTTGCATTAATTGCTTATTTTAGATCAAGAACGAGCTGAAAGACTCCGGAAAGGGAAGGCTTACGTGTCTTAGTAGTATTCAGGCTTGGTTTCGAGGTAGGTGATGGTTCAACTTCCTGTTGTGTTACATATGCGTGTTAATTGCTTCGTTGTATGCATACATGTATGTGAATAGGGAAATGTGAATTTAACCAAATGAAATGATTATGTGTGAACAATTACATGCCATGAACCTGTTAGTTGACTGTGTGACTATGTGTACTGTTCATTATGGGTGTGATTGTGACTGTGGTTGTGCTGACTGGACCAAGTGTCACGTTCCGACACATATATTGGACCGAGTGTCACGTTCCGACACACATATTAGACCGGGTGTCACATTCCGACACATGTATATTGGATCGGGTGTCACGTTCCGACACACTAACAGTTTGGGTGTGGGTTCCATGAGAGGACCACTTGTGATTATTACATTCATATTTGTCTGTCATTAATATTGGAAACTTGTATGTTGCTCCTAAAATGGTAACTGAATTTTGCATTCTGTATATGTGTGTTTACGGTGTTGTAATTACTTGCTTATGTTCCGCTTACTGGAGTAGCCGCGTGATCATACCAGTGCACTGTGGTTTGTGTACTGATACTGCACTTGCTCATTCTTTGTTGAGTACATGGCATCTTCAGGCGGCTACTGATAGACCTCAGCTAGGGGATCATTGATCGAGATCGGATTCGAGGGTGAGCCAGCTCTTTCAGGCTGGCATGGATCCTTCAATTGTTTAGTCCATTCTTTTCAGACCCAGACTACATAGTTAGACTTCTGCTTATGTTTAGTTTCGGGGTTGTACCCTTTTTCTTAAACTTGTTGATTAGTAAAGTTTTGGTACAATCACTTTCAGGTTCTAGGGGTTGAATTTCCGCAAGAGTTATGCTTAGTTGTTTTATTAAACCTTCGGAGTTTATGGGAACTCCATATTTAATTCATCATTTAAACCTGCTTCCGTATCTTTAAATGTTTTAGTTTCCTTAAGTTGCTTAGTCGGGTTGTAGTTGTGGTTCTCCCACCGGAAGGTTAGTGTGGGTGCCAATCACAGCGGTCTGGGTCGTGACAAAGTTGGTATCAAAGCCCTAAGTTCGTTGACCTCATTGTACCAAAATGAGTCTAGTAGAGTCTTGCGGAACGGTACGGAGACGTTTGTACTTTTCTTCGAGAGGCTACATGACTTTAGGAAATCTCTCTGCCTTTTTCTCCTTTCGTGCTATGACTTGATACCAATTGGTATCTGGTGATCAAAATTGGTATCTAATCTCCTTCCTTCTTCTTTCCGTAGATGGTTAACACGCGATACAACGGCGTCAGGCCCATAGCTCCCATCAATGAGCCAGCAGAGTAGCCCGCAGCACGAGGCCGTGGTCGAGGCAGAGGACGAGGAAGGGTAGCACCCCCAGGGATAGAGCCCCCGCTGAGAATGTTCCCAGAGGAGAGGCCCCTCCTGCACCCCAAGAAGAGGTGGAAGGGAATGTGGAGAGCGAAGACGAGGAGGATGTTGAACCAGAAGAGGATGCACATGCTGAGACTGAAGGTCTTCCTCCCTTAGACCCAGTGTTAGCTCAGCAGATCATGACTTTTCTGAAGGGGTTGGTCGGCCTTGGAGTCCTAGTCATTGCGCAAGTTGCTCAACCTCCAGTCATCGAGCATTAGGCCAAAGTCGCCGGTGTTTCATGGTTTGGAGAATGAGGATGCCTATGAGTTCATTCTGGATTGCTATGAGAGGCTTCACAAGTTAGGCATTGTACACCAGCATGGAATAGAGTTCGTGACTTTCTAGCTTCAAGGTGAGGCTAAGCAGTGGTGGAGGGCCTATGTGGAATGCAGATCGCCAGTCTTGCCCCCACTCACTTAGACGCAGCTCCATGCTTTGTTTCTGGAGAAGTATGTGCCTCGGACTTTGAGGGATCGCAAGAAGGATGAGTTCATGGCCTTAGAACAGGGTGGTATGACTGTAGCTACTTATGAGGCTACGATCCATGCCTTGTCCAGATATGCTACACAGTTGGTGACTACAGAGGAGGAGAGAATTTGCCTATTCGGCAAAGGATTGAACCCTGAATTACAGGTATTGTCTGTTCATGTGACCTCTGCAGGTAAGAGTTTTAATGAGGTGATAGACTTTTTAAAGAAAGTGGAAGGAGTTCGACGTGATGGGCAGGCCAAGGCTTTGGCTAAGAAGCCTAAGAACATAGGTAACTTTCATGGTTCCTACTCCAGAGGTTCAGGTAGGTCGGCACTTGCAGCCCAGCTAATTCAGTCAGCCATGCCTGCTTGTACAGGTTGTTACTCGGGAACTCAATAGCAGAATCCTATTCAGGATAGTCAGGGAGCCGCACCTTCGTCTGGCAGCAGGTCGTCTTTTGACCGTAGTTGTTACAATTATGGAGAACCTGGACATATGAGGAGAGATTTTCCCCATCCGCACATGTCTGACCCCGTGAAGCAGCAGACCAGAGCAGTGGTACCAGCGGGCAGTGGTAGTAATGGAAGAGGACGTCCACAACATGGGCGAGGAGGAAATCAGTGAGGCCGTGGAGGCCGGGGAAATGGTAATGCAAGTAGAGGAGCAGTGCAGTCAGGCAAGGAGGTTGCCTGTCAAGATTACAGGTCTCAATTTTATGTCTTTCCGGGCAAGACCGAGGCTGAGGCGTCTGATATAGTGATCACAGGTACTATTCTTGTCTGTGACCGGATGGCTACTGTTTTGTTTGATCCAGGTTCTACTTATTCATATGTGTCAGTTTAGTTTGCCTTGGGATTTGATGCGGTTTGTGATGTGCTTGATGCCCCCATCTATGTTTCTAACCCAGTTGGAGAGTCTTTCATAGTCACCCATGTATATCATGCTTGTCCTGTCCTGTTTATGGGTTTTCAGACTTGGGATGATTTGGTTATTCTGGATATAACTGACTTCGATATAATCTTAGGCATGACTTGGTTGTCCCCCTATTATGTTGTGCTTAATTGTAATACTAAGTCGGTAACTCTACAGATTCCGGGTAGGGAAAGGTTAGAGTGGGAAGGGGTGTACAAGCCTAAGCCAGCTAAGGTCATATCTTTCGTTCGGGCTAGGAAACTGGTGGGGCAGGTGTATTTGGCTCATATTCGAGATGTTGATGCCGAGTCTCCCTCTATTGAGTCTATTCCTGTAGTGTCTGAATTCAAGGAAGTGTTTCCTACCGATTTGCTTGGTATGCCTCCAGATAGGGATATAGATTTCTGCATTGACTTGGAGCCCGACACTCGCCCCATCTCCATTCCTCTTTATCGCATGGCTCCGGTAGAATTGAGAGAGCTTAAAGCTCTAATCTAGGAGATTTTTTATAAAGGTTTCATTCATCCTAGTGCTTCCCCATGGGTGCTCATGTCTTGTTTATTAAGAAGAAGGATGGTAGTATGAGGATGTGCATAGACTATCGACAGTTGAATAGGGTCACCATCCGGAATAAGTATCCGTTGCCTCGGATAGATGATCTCTTTGACCAGTTATAGGGTGCATCAGTTTTCTCTAAAATTGACCTAAGGTCTGGTTACCATCAGTTAAAGATTAGGCCTGAGGATGTACCCAAAAATGACATTCAGGACCCGCTATGGGCACTATAAGTTCTTAGTGATGTCGTTTGGGTTGACCAATGCGCCTGCAGCCTTTATGAGTTTGATGAATAGTGTGTTCAAACCATTCCTGGATTCTTTTGTTATCGTCTTTATTGATGACATTTTGGTTTATTTGAAGAGTAAGGAAGAGCATGCCGACCATCTTCGTATTGTTTTGGGTGTCTTGGGAAACAGAAGTTGTATGCTAAATTTTCCAAGTGTGAGTTCTGGTTGACTTCAGTTGCCTTTTTGGGGCATGTGGTTTCAAAGGAAGGGGTAATGGTAGATCCCCAAAAGATCGAAGCAGTCAAGAACTGGGTCCGGCCTAGCTCTATGACTGAAGTTAGGAGTTTTGTGGGGCTCGCCAACTACTATCGACGGTTTGTGAAAATTTATGCTTCTATCGCCACGCATTTGACAAGGCTGACCCAAAAGGAGGTGCCTTTCGAGTGGACTGACAAGTGTGAAGAGAGCTTCCAAAAGCATAAGACTCTTCTGACCACAACACCTATTTTGGCTTTGCCGGTGGAAGGTAAAGATTTCATTGTATATTGTGATGCTTCACATTCGGGTTTGGGTGTTGTATTGATGCAGGATAAGAATGTCATAGCTTATGCATCGCGGCAGCTGAAGGTGCATGAGAGAAACTACCCGACGCATGACTTGGAGTTGGCAGCGGTAGTGTTTTCTCTCAAAATCTGGCGGCATTACCTTTATGGTGTCAAGTGTGAGGTATTTACTGACCATCGTAGCCTACAACATGTATTCACTCAGAAGGACCTGAATCTGAGACAACGAAGGTGGATGGAGTTACTCAAGTATTATGATGTTACCATCCAGTATCATTCGGGTAAGGCTAACGTGGTGGCAAAGGCATTAAGCCGGAAGACGGTGAGTATGGGTAGTCTAGCTTGCTTGGGTGTGTCCAAGCGACTTTGGCCAGGGAGATTCAAACCTTGGAGTCTAAGTTCATGTAGTTGGGAATCTCAGAGAAAGGTGGGGTGTTAGCCAGCATTGAGGTTAGGCCTACATTCATTGAGGAGATAAAGGCCAAGCAATTTGAGGATGAGAGTTTGAATGAGCTCAGAAAGAAGTCGGTGTCTGGCAAGGCACAAGATGCGGCTCTTGATACGGGTGGTGTGCTCAGTTTTAAGGGAAGAATTTGTGTTCCCCAAGTGGATGATTTGATTCAGAAGATGTTGACAGAATCCCATGGTTCGCGGTATTCCATTCATCCGGGTGTGACCAAGATGTACCGATATTTGAAATGACTTTATTGGTGGCCTGGCATTAAGAAAGACATAAATAAGTCTGTGGCTAAGTGCCAAAACTGTCAGCAGGTAAAGTATGCGCACCAAAGGCCTGCAGGTTTGCTTCAACGAATGCCAATTCCTGAATGGAAGTGGGAAATGATAGCTATGTATTTCGTGGTTTGTCTTCCCAAAACCTTAGGGAAGTTTGATTCTATCTGGGAGGTGGTTGATAGACTAAGTCAGCCCATTTCATTCTGGTCAGAGTAGACTATAATGCTCAACAGTTGGCTAAGGTTTATGTGAAGGAGATAATGAGGTTACAAGGGGTGCCCCTTTCCATCATTTCGGACCATGGTACGCAGTTCACATCCAAGTTTTTGGGAAATTTGCATGAGGAGTTGGGCACTCAACTCATTTTTAGCACAGCCTTCTATCCACAAATGGACGGTTAGTTAGAGAGGACTATTCAAGTGTTAAAGGACATGTTGAGGGCATGTGTGATTTACTTTGGAGGGAATTGGGATAAGTTCCTACCTTTGTGTGAGTTCTCCTATAATAATACTTACCACTCCAGCATTGACATGGCACTGTTTGAGGCACTTTATGGGAGGCGATGTAGATCACCCAAAGGGTGGTTTGCGGATGGATATGTGAAACCTTTGGGGGTTGATTTGGTGAAAGATGCTCAGGATAAGCTGAGAAGAATCCAAGCTAAGCTTCTAGCAGCCCAGAGTCGATAGAAAAAGTATGCAGACCATAAGGTAAGGGACATGACATTTCAGGCTGGTGAGCAAGTTCTTCTAAAAGTGTCACCCATAAACGGGGTGATGAGATTCGGCAAGAAGGGCAAGCTTAGTCCTCGATACATCGGGCCATTTGAAATTCTTGATTGTGTAGGGCTAGTGGCTTACAGGTTGGCTTTACCGCCTAGCCTATCTGAAGTATCATGGGGATGGAGATTACATCATAAAGTGGGACTCAGTTTTGTTAGACAAAGACCTTCAGTATGAGGAAGAACCAGTTACAATTCTTGATCGCGATATCCGGAAGCTGAGGACCAAGGAGATAAAGTCTGTGAAAGTTTAATGGAAGCATCGTCCGATTGAGGAAGCTATCTGGGAAACCGAGAAGGACATGCGAGACAAGTATCCCTAGTTATTCGACGATTTAGGTACTACTCTACTCTTGCCTTAGCCAGTTCTCCTAGTTTATCACTGGGGACGAGTGATGGATAAATTGGTATCTATTGTAATGACTTGTTCCCGTCGTTATGGGAAAACCAATGGGGAAAGAATTTGGGCCAGAAAACTTCTGAGTAGTAACTTGGAAATTTCTCGCCTAGGCCAGACTTGGACGTAATCTGAGTCAGGTGAGGTCTAGGGAAATCTGGTAATGGATGGGGGATTTAATTATGATTTTGATCATATGAGTGGATAGCCAAGACGTTAAGGAGCCTGTATGGCTTTACGGAATCGAATTCGGGCGAGTAGAACTCCTGAAACTAATCTTGGCGTGAAAGGGTAGTTTTAGAACGTCAAGGGTTGAAGGTGTGTTGCGAAATGGGAACTTGGAACTCAAATTCTGAGTTTCTGTCTCTGTGCAAGCTGTCGGGGTGGGATTAATCCCGCCAGGGCGGGGCCGCTGTGGCGGAACAGTCGCGACTTAAATTGGAGAAAAACTCCAAAAACATTTTTTTCTGCAAAACTTCATTCTTAAGGGCTAAGGGATGACCCAGAGCAGTTTCTTGACAAATTTCCATGAATTCTAGCGCTAAATGTAAGATAGTTACTCCCCTAATCCATATTTTGATTTTTAGAACTTAGAATCTTGGGTAATTATCGTTGGGGAAGGGTTTTGACCTGAAGTTAATGGTGGAAAAAGCCCTAGTTGAGCATTAGGATCTTGGGTTTGGCCTTGTGTTGATATTTTTGTTATAATTCGGGTAAATTAGACCTTGTTTAGTGATCCCTGCATTAATTGCTTGTAGTAGATCAAGAACGAGCTGAAAGACTCTGGAAAGGGAAACTTCACGTGTCTTAGGAGTATTCAGGCTTGGTTTCGAGGTAGGTGTGGTTCAACTTTCTTTTGTGTGACATATACCTGTTAATTGCTTCGTTGTATGCATACATGTATGTGAATAGGGAAATGTGAATTTAACCAAATGAAATAATTATGTGTGAACAATTACATGCCATGAACTAGTTGACTGTGTGACAATGTGTACTGTTCATTATGGATATTATTAGGACTGTGGTTGTGCTGACTGGACTGGGTGTCACGTTCCGACACATATATTAGACCGAGTGTCACATTCCGACACACATATTAGACTGGGTGTCACGTTCCGACACATGTATATTGGATCGGGTGTCACGTTCCGATACACTAACAGTTTAGGTGTGGGTTCCATGAGAGGATCACTTGTGATTATTACATTCATATATGTCTGTCATTGATATTGGGAAATTGTATGTTGCTCCTAAAATGGTAACTGAATTTTGCATTCTGTATATGTGTGTTTACGGTGTTGTAATTACTTACTTATGTTCCGCTTACTGGAGTAGCCGCGTGATCCTACCAGAACACTGTGGTTTGTGTACTTATACTGCACTTGCTCGTTCTTTGTTGAGTACATGGCATCTTCAGGCGGCTACTGATAGACCTCAGCTAGGGGATCATTGATCGAGACCGAATTCGAGGGTGAGCCAACTCTTTCAGGCTGCCATGGATCCTTCAATTGTTTAGTCCATTCTTTTCGGACTCAGACTACATAGTTAGACTTCTGCTTATGTTTAGTGTCGGGGTTGTACCCCTTTTCTTAGACTTGTTGATTAGTAGAGTTTTGGTACAATGACTTTCAGGTTCTAGGGGTTGAATTTCCACAAGAGTTATGCTTAGTTGTTTTATTAAACCTTCGGAGTTTATGGAACTCCATATTTAATTCGTCATTTAAACCTGCTTCTGTTTCTTTAAATGTTTTAGTTTCCTTAAGTTTCTTAGTCGGGTTGTAGTAGTGGTTCTCCCACCGGAGGGTTAGTGTTGGTGCCAATCACGGCGGTCTGGGTCGTGACAATTATTTAATTAGAAATATTATTTTCTTTTTACTCTATTTTTTATTGTATTTTTTTAATTATTCTTGTCCTTTTATCTTCTTTACCCAGTAGACTGAGGTTTCAAAGGGGATTTCTGTTCACCTGAGGGAGATCAAAATTAGTGTGATTATTGGAATAGAAAGAGATGAAAGCGGAGTGAGGTGACATAGTTAGATCAGAGAATTAAGGTCGGTTGCTTTAATACTAGCAAGTTTCTTAAGGAAGTTAGTTGTACAACTATTACTTTAGTCCTTAAAGTAACTACACCTAACCAGGTAAGGGATTACAGGCCATGTTGTTCCACCATCTATAAACTCATTAAAAAAGTCCTCACTAACAGAATTAAACCAGTGACTGGTGCACTAGTGAGCCCTTTTCAGACTGCCTTTATAGAAGGAAGGAGTATTACTAATAATATTTTGTTTGTCATGAACTTTTTAAATGGTACACTAGGAAAGGTTTATCACCTAGATGTACTATGAAAGTAGAATTAATAAAGGCTTATGATTCCATTGAGTGGGAATTTTTAAGGAAGCTACTTACAGGATTGGGCTTCCCTTTCAAGTGTCTGAATTAGGTAATGGAGTGCATATCCACAGTTTCATACTCACTAATCATCAATGGAGGGTTAACACCATTATTCCAAGGAAAAAGAGGAATCAAGAAAGGGGATCCAATGTCGCCCTACTTGTTTGTCTTAGCAATGGAGTACCTTCAAAGCGAGTTTAGTGTGCTGAAAGAGATACCTCAGTTCAAGTTTCATCCTAGGTGTAAGCAGTTTGGAGTAATGCATATCTGCTTTGTAGATGATCTCCTGATGTTTTGCAAGGCTGATATTCATTCTATACAATTGATGCAAACAATTTTAGCTACTTTGAGCTATGTTGAAGGTGATATGCCTTTCAAATATCTAGGGATGCCTATATCCTCTAAGAGACTCATTAAAGCTCAATGTATGCCTTTGGTAGAGAAGATAACTGAAAGAATAATATGTTGGACATCTAGACTACTCTCTTATGCAGGGAGGATCCAGTTATTGAAGTCAGTAGTGTTTGGGATGAAACCAAACTGGGCACAAATCTTTGTATTACCAAAAAGAATATTGAAATTGATTGAAGGGGTTTGTAGAAACTATTTATGGATAGGTTCAACTCAGAGTTCTAGGAAAGCATTAGTTTCTTGGGAGAAATTTTGCCTTCCAAAGTCAGCTGGGGGTCAGAATATAATCAACCTTAAAGTTTGGAATAATGCTGTCATCTTTAAGTTGTTATGGGCAGTGCATGAGAAAAAGAATTGTATTTGGATCAAATGGATACATACTTACTGTATAAAAGGTGAGGAGGTGGAACATTGCGCTATTCCATCAAATGTCACTTGGGTGATATGGAAGATTTTGGAGACCGGAAAGGTACTTAGGCCAATCTTGGGACCAAGTGATTTAGGAACAAAGTTAATGGGAGTAGTGGTAGCTGGCAAATTCTCTATCTATCAGATGTACATCAATCTAATACCACAATAACCTAAGGTAAGTTGGAAGAACATTGTTATGCAGCCGAAAATCCATTCTAGACATCAGTTTATTCTCTAGTTAGCATCTTGAAGAAGGTTGACTACAGCAGAAAGACTACAAAAGTTTGGCATAAATGTGCCCCTGGAATGTTGCTATTGTGCAGATGCCATAGAATCTTTTGAACATCTCTATTTTGAGTGTCCTGCAACTAGAGCCTTGTGGGCTAGATTACTGAAATGGCTGGGCATAAACAGAAGGAGTTTGCATGGGCAAATGGATGGGCAGCAAAGAGTAATGGTAATAGAGCAATAATCAGTTGTGTATTTGCAATGGTGGTCTAGGTTATATGGAGAGAAAGAAATACTACCATATTTAAGGATACACCATAGCAATGCGATAAAGTAAGAAAGGAGATTGGCTTATACATTCATTTTAGAAGAAGAGACCTGAAGAAGTGGAAGAAGGCATTGAAGTAGATAAATCATCTACCTTTAGGCCTGCGTCTGTTTTTTATCTCTTGTTTAGAAGTCTTCTCCTGTATTGTTTAAGTGAATCTTTAGTTATGATAGTAGTCTTTAATCTAGGCTAGATAGGTTTGTGGTAGAATTTCAGAAGTAGATGGTCAGCTTCTACTTGATTTTGTAATTACTCTTTTATGGTATCAATAAAGTTGACAGTTCGACCAAAAAAAAACACCGGAGAGATTGACGGCGACGGTGGAGGCAGAATCTTTGGGTGTCTTTGAGTCAGAGAGATAGTTTGAGTTAAAGAGAGAGTTTTATTCTCTGCAACACATCTTGATTTTGTGCAAAAATCAAAAGTCAAAGTACACAAAAAGAAGATTAGCCACGGAGAAAATAGAAAAAAAAATGCTTCTATAATTTTGCTTAGCCATTGATTTGATAGTTTTTTTTTTATTTTTCAACTTTTAATTATGATTGGACGATAGAAAATTAAATGGTTGAAATGGTGTTTTAGAAGTGAAGCCGACGGCGGCGAAGAGGAAAAAAAGGCTGGATTTACAACAGTCCAACATACATGAACAATTGAAGAAGAAAAGAGAATTTTTTGTTAAAAAATAGAATAAGAAATAAATGAAAATAAAAATTAAAAAATAATTGGCACGTGGTAGGTAATAGTTGGTGCGTGTATGCACTTTCTTTCTTATACGTGAGATTGACCAAAAAATGAGATACTTTTACCACTTTTAAATTAGTCAAGGGGGTACTAAAACCTCTGCAAAGTTCAAGTGTCTTTTTCAAAAAACTGTGTTATAGTAGAATAGGGTAATAATGTATTTTCTCGGTAATTAACTGTTAATTGGGTTATTTTTTATTAGAACATTTGACCAGATGATCATTCTATTTAATTATTCAAATTTACTATGACTAGTAATAACATACCTTATAATTTAAAATTTAAAATGTTCAAATTTAAATTGCAATACAATCTTTTGTAGTTGAAAGATAATAATATATTACGTTTAAGTTTCACCTCTAAATTATAATACCTAAAATAGTCTCTCCACTTATATCGTTCATATTGGGAAGATAATTAACATACAAACAAATAAATATGATGAACATTACTTCCTCCATCTCATATTAAAGATTAGATTTTCTCTTTAGATGTCTTTTAAAAAGATCATAAATAAGAAAGTTTTATTAATTTACCCTTCAAGAAACTTGCTGGAAACTTTAAAAACTTGTTACCCTTCCAAAAAGAATTAATTGTTAGAGTAAAATGGGGTAAATGTAATTAATTTATCTTAATAAATAGTTTAGAAAAACTATTTTTAATAATGTGGACAACTATATGGAAACGGGGGACTAGGGGAATACTAGATTACTTAATTATTTTAGTTTTTCTATTACTTTTGTTAGAAATGTAGTCAAATAGAACGATTTTAACAACTATCAGAAATGACTAGTCTCCTAGTAGATGATTAAAGAAACACAGACTCCCGAACTTTCCTTGTAATTTTTAATTATATCATTATCCTAATAATCTAAGACATATTATATAGATTTTGCAAAGCAAATTTATTAAACTTCAAAAAAGGAAAAATAATAAGTTCTGGTCTATGTAATATTTTGCTTTCCATATTCCTACTAAAACTTTGGAAAGTAATTAAAATCTAATACACTATAAAAGACCAAGCTAGCCTCACGTATTGAAATCATTCATTCATAGTTCTCTCCATTTTCTTTGTCATGTCTTCAGAAAAGCTCATAACTCTCAAGACAAGCGATGGTGAGGAATTCAAACTCGACGAGGCTGTAGATGTGAGGTCAGAAGTCATCAAGAACATAGTACAAGACGTGGATTGTACTTCTAATGTCATCCCCTTGTCTAATGTTGATGGCAAAACAATGACCAAAATGGTTAAATATTGGAAGAAACATTCGGAGGAAGGTGTTACCGAAGATCAGTTAAAGAATTTTGATCAAGATTTCTTGAAGATGAGCCACTCAGAATTATTTGATGTTCTCATGGCTGCTAAATTTCTTGGCGATAAGCAGTTGAAGGAGGTAATAATCCAAGAATTTGTTGATAGGAGCACAGAGAAAACGTTAGAGGAAATAGGTGAAGTATTTGGTATCGTGAATGATTATACTCCAGAGGAAGAGGAAGAGGTCCGTAGAAAGAATGCTTGGGCTTTTGAATGATTTTATAATATTTCTGTAATTTCCTTAGCTATATCGTATTTTTATTTTTATTTTTATTTTATTTCTATTAGTTCTATCTTTTTTTGTTCCTTTTTGAAGAAATGTTGTTCGGTTTTGATTCATTTATAAATTATGTTGGAAAGAAATTAAAGCTAGTTATATTATTTGAGAAATAAATATTATCCTTTTAGATTTATTATTCACTCAAATCTCCCCTAAATAGTCCTAAATTATAAATATGAGCAACTTTCGATGTTTCATTTCTTTTAATATCTTGTTAATACACTAGAAATAACTAATTCATATTTGTGACAGATCAATATTTAAATTTGAGGTTCGAAATGTTTTAATGACAGATTTCAATAGACATCCGATTTAAATCTCAACTAGACAATCCTAAAATTTAGTTTACATGATCTCCTTTCAGTATTTCTATTCTTTTAGATACATTATTCACTCGAAATAATTCATGTGTGTGGCGATGCCCAATTTTATTATTTAAACTTACCCAAGTGTCCTGAGAAGATATGAGTAGACATAGACATAATTAGTTAATGATCAAATGGTCATTTTATTGATTACTGACTGACCAAATAGAGATTCTCGATAATTAACTACTAATTGGGTTATTTTTTATTGGAACATTTGACCAAATGGTCATTCTATTTAATTATTCAAATTTACTATGACTAGTAATAACATACCATTTAATTTAAAATATAAAATGTTTAAATTTGAATTTCAATACAATCTTTTCTTGTTGAAAGATAATAATATATTACTTTTAAGTTTCACTTCTAAATTATAAGACCTAGAATAGTCTCTCCACTTATATCGATCATGTTGGGAGGACAATTAATTAACAAACAAACAAACAAAATAATATGACGAACGTTACTTTCTCTGTCTCATATTAAATGTTAGACTTTTCTTTGTCTTTTAAAAAAAATCATAAATAAGAAAGTTAGTTTTATTAATTTACCCTTCAAGAAACTTGCTTGAAACTTTACAAACTTGTTTACCCTTTCAAAAAGAATTAATTGTCATAGTAACATGAGGGAAATGTAATTAATTTATCTTAATAAATAATATAGGATAACTATTTTTAATAATGTGGACAACTATATGGAACTGGGGGACTAGGGGAATTATAGATTAATTAATTATTTTAGTTTTTCGATTACTTGTTAGAAATGTAGTTAAACAAAACGATTTTAACAGTGACAACAAATGACAGGTCTTCTGGTAAATGATTAAAGAAATAGTGAGTTTAGAACTTTTCTTGTAAATTTCAATTATAGCATTATCCTAATTATCTAAGAGTCTGTTTGGCATTGTTGCTAAAAATAACTTATTTTTAGAAACGCTTTTTTAAAAATGGCTTTTCAGAGAAGTTCTTCTGAAATAATAATAATTTGTGTTTGACTAATTCATTTGAAAAGTGCTTTTCATAAGCAAATTGTGTTTCACAGATCTTTTTTAGAAAGTGTATTTCATAAGCAAATTGTGTTTGACTGATCTTTTTTAGAAAGTACTTTTCATAAGCAAATTGAGTTTGACTAATCTTTATTAGAAAGTGCTTTAGAGAGTCAAATTATAGAAAAGGACAACTATTAATGTACTTCTAATATTAAACTTATTTTATAGAGAAAATTATTTTAAATATCTATAATGAAAAAATTTATCAAAATTTTATTTTTATTAAATTAAAATGTACATTTTTAAATTTAAATCAATTATACCCTTTTTGAGAGGCTCAAATCTTTAATTGTTATTTTTTTTTCTAATCTTGTAAAAATATTATTGTTATATTTTTTCTAATTCTGCAAAATACAACGTAAAATAGTATATAAACGTAAAATAAATTATAAATTTATTATATAAAAATAACAAATAGAATTCTTAAATGAAATTTAACCAAACTTATGAAATATGTTAATTAATTATTAAGAAATATATTGCTAAATATGTATATATGAAAAGGATATTTTAGTCTTGAGAAACATATTTTTTTTGTTTCTTCTTCTGCTTTATTAAAAAAAACGAAATTTTTAGCTTCTTCCCAACCGTAGAAAAACTGCTTCTGCTTCCATTTAAAAGCATTTTTACTGATTTGTCAAACACTTATTTTTTTAATAAAAGTGTTTTTTTAAAGTAAGTGTTTCTGGCCTCCCAACACCAATGACAAACAGACTTTAAGACAGATTACGTAGCTTTTGCAACACAAATTTATTAAACTTCAAAAAAGAAAAAATAATAAGTTTTGGTCTAGGTAATTTTTTTGCTTTCCATATTCCTATTAATACTTTAGAAAGTAATTTATACCTAATACACTATAAAAGACCAAGCTAGCCTCATGTATTTGAAATCATTCATTCATAGTTCTCTCCATTTTCTTTGTCATGTCTTCAAAAAAGCTCATAACTCTCAAGACTAGCAATGGTGAGGAATTCAAACTCGACGAGGCTGTAGCTGTGAGGTCAGAAGTCATCAAGAACATAGTACAAGACGTGGATTGTACTTCTAATGTCACCCCCTTGTCTAATGTTGATGGCAAAACAATGACCAAAGTGATTAAGTGTAACACCCCATAAATTTTTTGAGCTAAGACTCGAACCATCCTTCGTTGTGAGTAGGATTTTACCGAGGAATTTATAATTTCTTAAGTGTTAAGGTCACTAGATGTAACACCTTGAGTTCCAAAAAGAACTAAATTGGAAATAGCAAAATCTGAAATTTTGCAAGTTATGCTTAAGTTATGAGTTTTGGGTCAACTTCAAATGACCATAAATCTCAGTACAGAATGA